>PVKA01046464.1:0-14923 GCA_004027165.1 Ctenomys sociabilis
TATTGAATCTGTAATATAATTCAGCTACATAAATACCTGTAAATATAATATCATGTATGCACCTTGTACAATACCAAAACATTATGAAAACAGTTTGCAATGTATTATTTCATCGACTCTGTATGGTTATGGTGTTTTGAAACTGTCTGATTGACATTTGTATTTCAATAAAATAAAAATAAATGGAAAAAAAAATAAACTATATTATACAGCTTTAAGCCTTGGTATAATGATAAATAATTTTAAATATCTGTAATAAATGCTAAGATTGAAAAGCCCACTCTGAAAGGAATGCATAATGTACCCCAGTTCTAATCTTTTGATTGTAAGATAATAATGTGATATATTTGATCATGCTCTTTTTTTTTTTTTTTTTTTTTTTTTGGTAGAGGGTTCTTTTAAATTAAACACTGTCTGCTCATTTAAAAAATATAACCTAACAAATAAAATGACTTCCCTTCTAGCCAAGATAAAGTCAGAAAGTATAGAAGACAGAAGAATAAAGGCACAGAAAAATAAACAGGATCTTGGAATTACAGTATCATTATGTAATATTATCAACAACTATTAGTGGACACTGTTTTAGAGGCTGTCTCTTCCCTGTAAAAATTCATTTTAATCCTTACACTGTGATTATCGCTCTCCCTCTCCCCTGCCTTCTCTCTCCCCAGCGTCTCATTTTGTAATGCAAACTACCAACTAACTCACTATGTACCCAGGCTGGCCTCAATCTCACAGTGATCCTCCTGCATAATCCTCCAGAGTGCTGGGATTTCATCCATGCACCACCATGCCTGGCTGATATATTCATTTCATAGATGAAGACAATAAAGAACACAGAACTCATCCTGTAGCCCAGGCTGATCTTGACTTTAGCTACCAAGCTCAGCCTTTCAAGTGCTGGTATTATAGCTGTGTACCACCAAGCCTGGCTCACAGATTATATAAAATTTCCCAATGCCACACAACATATCATATTATAGGATTTAATATAAAAGTCTCTGCTTCATCTTAATATAAAAATGAGACTGTTAGTTTGTCATAGGTGGCTCTTATCAGATTGAGGTAAAGATCATCTATTCTGATTTTCTGTAGGATTCTTATCATGAATGAATATTGGACTTTGTTAAAACCTTCTTCTGCCATCTATTGAGATAATTATGTGGTTTTTTTTGTCTTCGGCTCTGTTAATACCAGTATTACACTTATTGATCTGCATATGTTGAAGCATGCCTGCATTCCTGGGCTGAATCCCACTTGGTTATGGTGTATATAATCTTCTTGATAATTTGCTGATTCTTTTTGCTAGTATTTTATTAAGGATTTTTACATCTATGTTTATTAGGGAGATTGGTCAATAGTTCTCTTTTTCATTGGGTCTGTTTTTGGTTTTGCCATCAGGGCAGTAACTGCTTCAAGAAATGAGTTAGAGAGAGAGAGAGAAAGAGAGAGGCAGACAGAGAGATAGACAAAGAGACAGAGAATATCAGGAGTGTTTTTGAGAATGAATATTTATTGAGGTGAGAATGTAAAATGGAAAAAGAGAAATTTATTTTATCTCTAAAAGTGTCAAAGAGCCCTACTTATATAACTCTGCATCATAGATAGTAAAAATGCCTAGAACTCCAAAAAAAATGTCATTAGCTATGAATTTCTCATTATATACTTCCTTCTCCCATATCTACTCACCAGTTTTTTTCTTTTTCTTTTCTTCTTCTTCTTCTTTTTTTTTTTTTTTTTTTTTCAGTACTGGGGATCAAACCCAGGACCTTGCACTTGCCAAGCAGGTGTTTATGCTGCTGAGATATATAGCCAGCCCTCCCACTAGTTTTTTATAGTTCCTTTCTCTCTCAGGGAAGGATTTGGACTACTGTTTGTTTGTTTGTTTGTTTGTTTATTTATTGTCTTTTTGAGACTGGGTCTCACTATGCAGTTCAGGCTGGCCTTAAGCTCACTTTGTAGCTCAGGCTGGTCCTGCCTCAGCCTCCCGAGTGCTGGGATTACAGGCATGTGCCACCACGCCCGGCCCCTTGGGCTACTGTTTAGCAAAGCAAAAAGCAGAATCACTTTACAACAGGTTCGTTGTCCTCTATGGTTCTGTATACAAATTTGATAATAGTTCTTAAATAGTTGTTGAAACCTCAGCTCTGTAAAGGTTAATTTATGTCATCTGGGTTCACCCAGTATCTTTTACATTGGTTGCTATTCACATTCTGTTTCTCTCTGTCCAGCTCTCTATGTGTATCTGTGTCTCTTTCTCTCTACTACTGGGGAATTGAACCCAAAGCCTTTGCACGTAGCTAAAACCTCAGCCTCAGTCCTCCATTTTTGAGATAAGGGTCTTCTACTTCTGCCTCATTCTCCCAGAATGCTGGGACCACAAGTATGATTTTAAATTACTATTTCTTAAGTTTCACTTCTTGATCCCAAAGAGTTAAAATAAAATCCTATGTTGCAATAATTATCTCTTACGCCTAAATTGTTTAATGGTTAACCTGATCAAGTATTGCCTTCTCCACTTAGAACAATAATGCAGAGTACTAATAAAAAGATAAAATTACCAAAAGATATAAAAATATAGTAAATGTCTCCACAAACAAATGAAGTAAATGTTCATAAAAATTTACTTCTTTCTTTCCTATTCAATTATCACTTTTAAGAATTATAGAAAAAAATGTTAAAACTGTAGATATCTATAAGTACAGCTTTCAAACTGATAGTTTAACAAGTTACTTATTTTTAAAGTGATAAAATCACATTTAATCTCTGGTATCTACTTATCTACATTTGCTTCCTTCTCTCAAAATCAGCTGTTCCTCTAATCTGCTTATTTTTACTGATAAGGCCATTGATTACCATTCTTAAAATATTAAATCATCTGTCATATATCTTTCATAATTTTGGTTTCTATAACCAGTCAGTAAACTTCTGTGAAAATCATTTTCAATTTGTAGCTTTCACACTGCTACCATCTTATTTTATCATTGTCTCAAAGACCTATTCAACCTAGTGTTAGTTTTCTCCTTCACAGTATCCTCCCAAGCAACTTCTACTCCACACAAACTGATGTGTTTCCCACTTGTATTCTCTTATTCCAACTAATATTTCAAGTCACTTATCATTTTACATTCTAATCCACATAATAAATACATTTAGTACATTTTTTCTTGTACTTAAAAAACACCCAGAAACAATACCTTTCACAATAGCATCCAAAAACCAAAACACTTAGGAATCAATCTAACAATAGACATAAAAGACCTCTACAATGAAAACTCCAGAAAAAGGAGATTGATTGAAGAGAATACCAGAAAAATGGAAATATATCCTCTGCTCTTGGATGGAAAGAACTGATATAGTGAAAATGGCCATAGTTCCAAAACTGGTACACAGATTTAATGCAACTCCAGTACAAATTCCAATTCTCACATAATTAGAGAAAAGAATCTTAAAATTCATGTGGAACTCCAGAAGAGACCTAGAATACCAATGACAATTCTGAGCAACAAAGGCAAGACTGGAGGTATCACAGTCCCCAACTTGAAATTATACTACAAAGTTACTGAGATAAAACAGCGTGGTATTGGGGGAAAAAAGCTACCATCACCAACAGACCTAAAGATGAATGGAGCAGAATAGAGGATGCAGAAACAACTCCAGGGATATTCAGCCATCTTATCTATGACAAAAGTACCAAACATATTCACTAGAAGAAAGATAGCCTCTTTAATAAAGAGTTCTGGAAAAAACAGCTTTGTACATGTCAAAGATTAAAAATAGACCTTTTTTTTTTTTTTTTTTTTTTCAGAACTGGGGATTGAACTCAGGCTGTTGCACTTGCCAAGGAAGTGCTTATTCCACTGAGCCAGCTCCCCAGCCCTGAAACCTGTATCTTTCACAATGCACTAAACTAAACTCAAAATGGATAAAAAAGAAAATCTAAATATTGAACATAAATATTCAATATTAAATCTGCTGGAAGTGAGGATAGGTAAAATTCTTGAAGATACTGGTATCTTCAAGACTTTATCAATAAAAGCCCCCTGCTCAGGAACTATCACAAAGAAACAACTGGGATCTCATCTTATTAGAAAGCTTTTGCACAGCAACAGAAACCACCAATAGAGAACCAACAGTGTGGGAAAAATGTTTGCCAGCAGGTCCTCAAAGGATTACAATGGAGAACATACAAAGAACTGACCCAATAAAAAAATGGAAATACAAGCAACACATAAATATATGAAAAAAATGTTGAACATCACTGGTCTTTTTTTTTTTATTTTACTTTTGTTTTATTGAAGTACAAATATCAATGAGACAGTTTTAAGATAACTTGACAAGATGGATTTCATAAATTAATACATTGCAAACTGTTTTCATAATGTTTTGGTATCATAAAAAGTGTATACATGATATACTTACAGACATTATTATACCGTATATCTCTTATCAGTAAATTAAGAGACTGTAGCTGTTTGCTTATCATATCTTTTATAGCTGAATTACATCAAAGATTCAATAATTAATACTTTCTATTTTGTTATTTTCTTAGCGGCTGTCCATAGTACTAGAAGCCAACATAATATCCTATCCAACCACCATTAGTGCAAATCTTGCCCCTCATAGAATTATGTAGAAGCACAGCGTTATCAATCCCAACTGTACTGTCCATACACACACACATCATGATTCTTCCATTCTATACCCCTTCCTTGCTCTACACCTGTCAGAAATGGGCACTCCATTATCATTCAACTAACTTAGGTGCTTGAACTCAACAACACAATCCAACACAGTCCAGCATTCCACAACAATAGTGAGTTATCTGAAGATGTTGCTGGCCACAGCCATTTACAGCTCAACTTAATATTATGACCCCACGATGTATACTTCATTTTTATACTTTTCTGCTGGATGGTTAAGACCTAGATAGAGTAAGACTTACATACCAATACATGTACTTTATATTTCTTATGAGGTCAGTGAAGTCCCCTCAGGGTTTTTTTTGTAGTCCTGTACCTTATTCTGTAGAGCCTTTGTCTGTGTCATCCATGTGGATGAGTCACGGCCAATGCTTGACCAGTTTGCTCTCCATGAGAGCCTGAGAGAAAGGTTTCTCTCCATGTGACTCTCCCAAGCACACTATAGAACTTTGATCTCTTTCCTCTGTGGCTCCATAATCTCCTTGGTCAGAAAATTTGGAGCTGAACTGATTTTCATGATGTTGCAGTACAGGTTCTCCTATGTCCTGATATAACAGGGCCCTCAAATTTAAAGACCCAATTCAGAAATGGGCATCTGAGATGAATACACACTTCTCAGAGGACGAAATTAAAGAAGAGAATAAATATATGAAAAAATGCTCCACATCGCTAGTCATCCGTGAAATGCAAATAAAAACAACACTGAGATACCAACTCACCCTAGAAAGAATGGCTATCATAAGGAAATCAACCAACAACAAATGTTGGAGAGGTTGTGGGGAAAAGGGAACACTGCTCCACTGCTGGTGGGAATGTAGACTGGTACAACCACTGTGGAGGTCAGTGTGGAGACTCCTCAAAACAGTAGGACTAGAAATCCCATTCAAGCCGGCTATCCCCCTACTAGAGGAATTTTCCCAGAGGAACTGAAAACATCGTATCATAGTGATATATGCGTACCTATGTTTATAGCAGCACAATGTGTGATAGCAAAATCTTGGAAACAACCAAGATGTCCATCACATGAGGAATGGTTGAAAAGATGTGTTATTTCTATATAATGGAGTATTACTCAGCTGTTAAGAATGATAAGTTTGAAGCATTTATACTGAAGTGGATGCCACTTGAACATATACTCACAAGTGAAATAAACCAGACACACATGTGTAAATATCGTATCGTCTCTCTAGTATAAGTAGCAAAAAGCAGAAATACAAATGGAAACATACAACAACAACTAAAATCAATTGAGTCAGATAAGGCAAAGTGAATGGCATATGCTGCAGGATACTCATCAGCTTTTCCTCTGGATGGTTAACAACCTAAGTTCACAGATCAAAGTGGGAGAAATGGAAGAGCCACAAGGCCAGCCAACATTTTGGCCCTAGCCTTTCAAGATCACTGGTGTTTTGAAAGATGCAAATTAAAGCAATGCTCCCTAGAAAGAATGGCTATTACTATGAAATTAACCAATAATAAATACTAGAAGGGCAGTCAGGAAAAAGAAACCCCTCTCTCTACTTTAATAGGAGTGTAGACTGCCAGAAAATATATCCCTTTGGAGGATCACTGGAGAGATTCCTCAAAAAACTAGGATTAGGGGTTTCTTCCTAGAAGAATTAAAAGAACTGTAACATAGCAATATATGGCACCCCTGTTTATAAAAATACAAACTGTAATAGCTAGATCTTGGAGAAAATCAAACACCTATCAAGTGAGGAATGTGTACAAATGATGTCATTTTATACATTGGCCATAAAAAGGATAAACTGGAGACTTTTATAGGAAAATGGATACAATTCGAAATCATACTGTTAAGTGAAATAAATCAGAAGCACATGTGCAAACATTGCATTGTGTCCTTAGTATGAGAAGCTGAAAGAATAAATAACTCAAAATATACAACAAATATTGTAAAATGGGAAGAAATTTTGAAAAGGAAAGAGAAACTGGGATGGGGTAAAGGAGAAAAGAAAGAAAAAAGCTATCTCTCTCTCCCTCGCTCCCTCCCTCCCCCCATATATGTTGAGACAGTCATACTATTAATTTCTCTTACTTCACTGTAAAGAAAGATTTGTGCTATGATAATTAAAGGCTTTTATCTTAGTTTGAAATTTTGTCTGTTTTTTTTTTCTCTTTAAAACAAAGAAAGATAAAAAAAAATAAAAACAACCACTTAGGCATAGTTGTACATGCTCATAAACCCAGAACTCTGGGAGGCTATTGAGATAGGAGAGTCTGAAATTTGAGTTCAATTCAGGAAACTTAATGATCACCTATCTCAAAATAAAAATAAATGAATGGTGTTTAGAATGTAGTTCTGTGTGGAGTGCCTAGGTTCACTTTTCAATCCTCCAAGTCACAAACAAAACAAAGGCCATTAGTCTGTAAAATATTGAAGTGTGATTTATCTAGAGAATTTGAGTAAACTGCCATTTTGCCAGTCTTCTTGAGTGCCAAGATGAGTTCTGTCATACTTAACTATGCACCGTCACCCACTACTTTTTTCTTTGAAATGATGTAACTTCTGCTTTTTCATTTTGTAGGAGTTATTTAAAGGGGAGGAGGTTGGTTGTCACATGTTAAAAAAAATTAAGCAGTTAAACAGATTTCTTTATTGCAAGACTTCTCAGAGCTTCAAAAATGCCAAACTGTTAGCTTTTCCATCATCATTTTTCTATTTCACGTGATGGATTCCTTTCTCATCACTATAGCTTAACTCAACTATAAATCATTACTTACTCTTTTGAATTGTGTAAGACTTCTGTCTTCAGCTCAATTCATTTTTCATTCTTAACCTCTTACTTTTCTATCTTGTTCTTCAGAAATATATATATATATATATATATATATATATATATATATATATATACTACTTTTACTTCAAGATCTTTATTTTTAGACTGACAGTCAGACCAAGTGATCTAAGTAGTTATGTCTGAAACTGGGAAAAACATATATATATATTGGTATGCAAATTTATGGGAGAAAATATGAGACATTCTAGAGAGTGATTTCTATTTAATTGGGGAGGTACAGTTTAATGATAAAATTAAAATAAATGTAGACTGTTTTTAAATGAAAAAAAAAAACACAAAACTACTAGGGATTTCCAGGTTTTGCTTTTGGGTTGTACACCCCAACATTGTTCATAAGCACTGAAATTTTTCTGCTTAAACATACTCCCACCAAAAAAATCCAAGAAGCTTTGATGTGGGCCAGTGGAAAGGAAGAGTAGAGAAGGAAAGTATCACTACGAGAACAGTGTCTCTACAGCAAGTACTACACTGGCTGCTTTACATATTATTACTTTTTTAAAATGCCTACAATGACACTACAAACATGGACTGCTTCACTAAGAGGATAGAAACTTCAGAAATTGCAAAACTTCTTGAGTGAAAATATCCTACAAGATTTCAGAAGTATTAAGGAATACATGTCTGCTATTGAAATTTTGTGGTTGATTCCTATGATAATAACTAGGACCCAATCCTAAAATAATTTATCAACAATTTAATTGTTGTAGTCAATAAAGGTTGTGGCAGCAATAACATTCATACTTTGCAGTAAAAGCTTATAGTGGTATTAACAAATTCCCAAATATTCAGAAGTCTTATCAGGAAAACATGTTTAAGTTTCAATCAGCAAAAACTGGGAGAAATTTAGCCCTTTTCTTTTTATATATTACTCACTAGCACATTTAGTGAGTAAATAAAGATATCAGCTAAGACTTTAACAGTTGTTTACATGTTACACGAATAATGCTGGAAAGACTTCTTAAATTTTTTCAGAAAGTAAATCTATAAATGTCAAACTGTTTTAAAATTTGTTTTTTTTTTTAAAAGAACACTACCACTTAAATCTGAACCTTGAATCTTTTTGTGACAAATTAGATGGCTCTTAATGAAAAAAAGTGTAATATATGATATATAGGTTTGCAAGATCAATTTAATAGGGATTGATTACCATAAAGAACTTTATAAAATCTCTTAAAATAAGGAATGAATTTTAAATTAAATCTCTTAAGTAAATTTTTTTATTTTTGTTTTATTGAAGTACAAATATCAATGAGATAGTTTTAAGATAACTTGACAAGATGGATTTGATAAATTAATACCTTGCAAACTGTTTTCATAATGTTTTGGTATCATAGAAGGTGAATACATGATATTATACTTACAGACATTATTACACCGTATGTCTCTTATCAGTAAATGTTAAATCACCAAACAACCTTTCAGGAATATGTATTGGTCAAATCCCCTGACATGAGAAAAAATCAAAGAACACGCCAAAGAAAATTATTTGAAAATGAGTATAGGGAAATACCTTTTTAAAAGTATCTAAATTGGTCTTTGTTACTATTAACAAAAATTATTAATAATAGCAATTATTCCAGATATAATGGAACACAAAATTGTTTGCTATATACATACATTTGTAAGGATAAACTAGTAACAAAGGAGCACTGACTTAGAATGTATATACTTACTAAATATTTATAACATGTTAAAACTTGTACTTTTAATCTGCATGACAATAGCAAAAATGTGAGTTCATTTTAATCCATTACTTATAGATAATACAAGCAAAATCTTTTTAATCACATATGACTACAGTACATAAAGGATTAATATTTTAAATTACACTTAAGAATACCAGTTCTTCTTTAAAGTTTTCTTACATACAGAACAAATGAAAAGGTAAATAGTCAAAAGTCTCAAAAATGGAAGACTAGAAATCAAAATGAATAATGAAAAACAATAAAAATTTCCCCTAATTCTATAAAGAAAACAAGTCACATATCTAAAGAATACATTCTCTGAGCAATATACATTTCAGAAGAGTAACTCAGGAGGATAAATAACTGAAGGAGTAAGCTCATTTGAAAAAACCTTTATTTTTTTGTTTTACTAAAAATTAACCTAAAAATTCTAATTGGGAAAAACCAAGTTTTCACTTCTAGCACATTTCTTGGTTACCATGGTTAGCTGAACTAAAGAGAAAAAAATAACTAAAAGCAGAAAAGTCTTTTGGGAAAATTCAATTTATCTTTAGTTGATAAGTATCAAATGATCTGGAAAGTAGAAGTAAAAAGGGTAAATTTCTTAATGTAGCCTGAATTTAATTGGGAAAAAAAAGACAAATATCAACATAAATAGTAGATAATGTGAAATTAAAAAAAAAAACTCCTATAACATCCATTTATTTGTAAACATTCCAGTTAATCAAAAAGGAATTATTTCATATGGTATTGAAACATGCTTACAAAATTTTAAAATTTCTACTTTATTTTTAAGGTATTTTACTTATATGGATACCATAATAGGAAGTACAGACCTATTCTGCAATCGTATCTGAGAAGAAAAGCAATCTGACCTTCACAGTTAAATTTTTAAAAATGAGTTAACAGTTCTTTTTTCAATAAGTGTTCACCTTTTAAATAATATAAAACAACTTTAAAACGCTCATAATATATAAAAATTGTAAAGTAAAATAACACGCAAAGTGAAATATAATGGCTTCTTTGGAAAATAAATATCAAATTCTCTTAGGTTACATTTTTTTCTATTAAATCTGAAAGTAGGCCTTAATTCAGAAATCCACATAACACAGAAATTCTACTCATCATACTCACAGGCTTAAATTTTTCTTCCTCATCAGTTGATGCTATATAGTTTTTCTTCCTTTTCAGGTTTATTCATTGGCCATGTTGTTAGCAGACCTGATACATCAGTAATGATCCACACTTTAATCTTCTTCAGCCAGCTTTTTACTCTGCCCAGAATTTACTGTGCATTACAGGTGACAATTCTTACAGCAGATGTTGACCAATGTCCCAAAGCACAAGAGATGCTCCCAAAGGGGCTGAGAACCCCTAACAACATCACCTGCTTTTTTTTTTTTCTTCCAGAGATTCACTGTAGTATTTGTTCTGAACAATTAATGGTTTCACGAAAGCTTATATAGACGAGCTCTTTTCTTTAAATCACTTGACACATATTTTTCCAGAGTACTGCAGCAAATACAGATTCTATGATTCCACGAGGAAAGAAAAATGTTTTATACTACTTTTCTCCATGGCGCAGTTTATTCTTCTGTTAGAAAATTTCTGGAAGAACTGGTTCTTTAGGTTTCTAATGGCGCAGCATTAACAGAGTGAATGATTCACGGAGGTTCTTCTTAACATTCAGGAGTAACACGGAAGGCTAGCAGTACAGCCTAGGTCCAGAGCTGATGAATGGTGCAGTGCTGCTGTTGTCATAGCAACCAAGAGGAAAAAAAGCAGTTCCATATAAGGAGCAGTGACTTGGATTCTGGGAACAATTTATATTAAAAAGCTGTAAGCTCCTCATGCCTTAAAGCTATAAACTCCTTTTTTACTGATTCTGGCTTAGATTTTAGTTTTCTAAAATTTCAAATCTGAGCTGTGTGTATAGGACTTATAAAATACAGTCAGTATTCACTAAGAAAATAATGCTACATAGTGAGGCAAATTAAGAGTATTAATGTTTCAGCAAGATAATATGTATCTGCAGTATTTTCTAAATTTATTGGATTAAATAATGTTTGAGATATTCTGTTTAGAATTTGAGATAGTGGAAAACTCATTTGAAAAATATTTAAATCTGAAACCTTAAAAACTTTCATTCAGATGATGTACACCAAATACATCAATACTGCATCATCATCATCATCATCATCATCTGATGGACTAATAAAATAACAATGATGCCATAAAAGAAGCATACCACTTGGTGAAATTTCTTCTATGATGCAGAAAAGTTCAAAAGACACTAATTTCAATGAAAAATGCTTATAGTCTTCATTCGTAATCAAAGAAATTGCTGCATCAGTTTCTAGTGAATTAAGAACAAAATCCCACCCACATTTCTTTGAAATCACCTCTCTGTTGGGCCTGGAGAACCTCCTTCCTGTAGTTCCTATTTAACCTGCCAGGAATCCAGGGAATTCCTTCCCTTCTAGTAGACAGCAAGATGGTTTCCAAAAGGACTTAGGAGAAAGGAAAGCTAGAAGATGTGTCAATGCATGGATCATTGTAGTGCTAACTCTTTGCAGTACCCTGGATATGATTCTGGTTTGTACAGGAAACAAAAAAATCTTTCATTCAACTCCTGAAGTATAGACCACTGATAGTAATTTCATGTGAAATGGTTTTATTTCATATCAATGTCTGCTTCTTTCTATCATTATTTATTTAGTGAAATATTCAGACACAAGCTAAAGCAACCTACTATGTAATTATATATTACACTGTTCTCTAACGTGGACAGCGCATGCCATAATAACACTTCTGTGCTATCAAGAACTAGGGTTTGAATCCAGGGTCCCACACGTGACCTAAATTCTTAGACCTTTTTTTTTTGGTTTGTTTGTTTTATTTATTTTGGTGGAACCAGGGATTGAACTCAGGCCCTCACACTTGCCAGGCAAATGCTTATTCTACTGAGCTATCTTCCCCACAAAAGATAAATCTTAAATAGTTGCCCAAGCTGACCTTAAGACTCTCAATACTCTTTTGACAGCCTCCCAAGTAGTTGGGATTACAAACATGTGCCATCATCCTATAACTGAACAATTTTTGATGCATTAATCACCATAAAGATAACCTTAGTAAATATGAGTAAAAAGGACTGTGGTACAGTGGGAAAGACATGCATTTGCCTACTTTTCTGACTGGAGTTGTACTAACAACTTAATAGCTCAACTAAGCACTGAGTTACTCTGACCATCAGAATCATCATCAGTAAAGTATGGATAATGTCACATTTTCTACCTTCTTCTCATTCTATAAGAATAGAATAAAATAAATGCAATGCAAAGACTTGAAATCCTAAAGTTTTGGGTTTTTTGTTTATGTATTTAGTATAGGGTCTCACTATGCAGCTCAGACTCCAGGGGTCAGAGGTTCAATCCCTGGCCTGCTGTGCTGACCCCGCCCCTGGTGAGCACTGAAAAGGCAACTGAGCCTGGGCATGGTGGCACACACCTGTAATCCCAGTGCTTGGGAAGCTGAAAACAGGAGAATCACTATAAGTCCAATCTATGTAGTGAGATTCTGTAGACCCTGTAGACCCTGCATTAAATAAAAATTTCAAAAAAAGAAGAGATTTTAGAATAACCCTAAAGTATATGTAGACATAAAAACAGATCATTTTCCACTGACTTTTATTTAAATTCTGCTTATGCTCTACAGAAGCTGACTGAGGTGAAAGCATGGTTGACATCCTAAAAGACAAGGTACATAGGTTTTATCTTGCTTGATTTGCATATTTAAATTTTATATTTTTATATAATTTATATTTATTATATTGGGAGATTCTGCTGAATTCAACCACCTACCATATTTAAATGACAATGGAATGTCCATCTCTGACAAAATTAACCAAAAAAAATGAGATAGAAATGAAAAACATGACCACGCGGTCCCAGACCCAGCACAGCTCAGCCAGTGAGTGAGAACTCCAGGCCCGCCACACCAGAGAGACATTTCCCAGTGATCCCAGGTCCCACCCCACAGCCCTAGACTCAGCACAACTTGGCTGACCCAGCACAGCCTACCCAGTGAGTAAGAATATCCACTATCCTTTTGGAAGCCCAGCAGAGTGACCAAAGGCCAGGCCCGCCCTCCTTGAGAGCAACCTGCCTGAGACACGAGGGGCAACTCTGGCAACTTTCCAGATCCTAGACCCAAAGCCAGCCAAGAAAGTGGGAATTTTAACTACTCGCTTTGCATCTTGGTTCGGTTCATGCTTGCCTGACCAGGGAACCAAAAGAGGGGAACCACAGAAGCTGCAGCAAAAAGGAACTGAACACAACAGCTAGATCCAGGCCAGGCATAACTGGATAATCTCAAACTTAATAGACTGGCACCCAAATCTCATTACATGCTAAGGTTATAGCTACACCAAAGCTCCACACCAAAGGTCAGAGGTCAATGCTATAGAAAATGACAAAGACAAGGAGAAAAATGCAATCTCAGGCCTCCAGTCCCCTAGTAAGTGCAGAGGACACTACCTCAGCTGAAATTAATGAATTAACAGATACAGAAGCAAAGGAACAGCAGCAGAAATGTATAGAGGAACTAAGACGAGAATTAATTCCTGAAAAAAAAAAGAAAGAAATATCTGAATACATAGCATCTGAAATAAAGAATCAAATATAGAACATCTGGGGGAAAACCAATGCTCTCCCAGATCAAGTGCAGAGAGCACTATTCCGCTGAAACCTATGAATTAACAGCATCTGAAGCAAAGAAGCAATAGCAGAAAGTTCATGAGAAACTCAAAGCAGAAATAATTACTGAAATCAAAAAAGAATTCTTTGAAAAAGAGAATTCTTTGAAATCATAGCATCTCAAATACAGAAACAATTCTGGAAATATACAGAGAAAACCCAACTTGGAAGAAACTCTGCAGAAAAAGAATTAATAACTACCTATAAAGAAGACATGGATAAAAAAAAAGAGGAGATCAGAAATGTGATGGATTCCTTGAATGAGCAATGCAGAAAAGAAATAGAATGCATGAAACAGAGTCAAAGAGATATAGAAGAACTAAAAATATCAATCACAAGTCTACAAAACCATTTCAGTGAAAGCAAAGACAGAGTTTCAGATCTAGAAGACACTGGTGCAGCTTCAGTGAAAAGGTGAGAAAGGATCTCTTAAAAACAACGAGAATGCAGGAAAAAATAATCTATCACTTGCAAAATGACACTAGGATGAACAATGTGAGATTAATTGGTATCACCGAGATTGAAGGAGTCAATACAAATGATATAAAAAGAATTTAGGGAGAAATAATCGCACAAAACTTCCCAAATATGAGGAAATGATCTAACATTCAGGTAACCGAAACATACAGAATGCCAAATAACTTCAACCCAAGTAAAAACACACTGAGACACATAACAGTTAAGATCCCAGAAATCCAACACAAGAATAATATACTGAAAGCTGCTAGAGAGAAGAAGCAGAACACATTCAAAGTAAAACCCATCAGAATTACAGACAACTTCTCTACACAAACCATGAATCCAAGGGGAGCATGGAGCAGAGTTCTTCAAGTCCTGTATGAAAACAAATTCCAGCCCAGACTACTATACCCTGCAAAACTCTCTTTCAAGTTTGATGGAGAAGTGAAATACTACCACAACAAAGAACAACTAAAGAATTTCATGATGACAAAGCCATCCCT
>PVKA01046465.1:0-14918 GCA_004027165.1 Ctenomys sociabilis
TACCTAGGTCTTAACCATCCAGCAGAAAAGTATAAAAATGAAGTATACATCGTGAGCCCATAATATTAAGCTGAGCTGTAAATGGATATGGTCGACAATTTCTTTGAATAACTCACTATGGTTGCAGAATGCTGGACTGTGTTGGATTGTGGTGTCGAGTTCAAGCACCTAAGTTAGTTGAATGTCAATGGAGTGCCCATTTATACTGTTTTCAGGATCATACATAGGAGAGAAGACACAATACAATTGTGGTGATACTTTGAATCATGTGGAATGGAAGGGTGACTTTTCGGGTCACCAGGCATGAGGCTGTATTTCAACTCAGAAAGAAAATGACCCCAATAACATCTAGAGACAGGTTACACTATTCAAATAAATCTTACACTTTCCAAGAATCGACACGAATGCTTCCATATTACATACCACATGCCAAGCTCACTCATTTAAGGCAATCATCCACCTCATTTCCACCAAAAGATCACTCCTTACTAGGTGTCTTTCACGGTGCTAGCTTGGGCAATTTGTTCAAAACATTTACTTCCATCTGAAAGACCAATTTCCCACATCCTTCAAGATACATGAAGAACCTTAGATTTGCACTGTTCATGAAAACCTTTTTCCTGACAGTAGTCAATGATGGAATCAAGATTCTACTCAAGGGAAAATTACTTCAGTAAGAAAAGAGACCACAGCAATGAGGTGGAAAGATGAGACTTAATTCTGATTCTCCTGGGAGCAAGTGAGGATTATTACCAAGTTTCAGGGTGAGATCACTGGATGAAACATCAAGGAGAGGGGAAGAGTCTTGCCAGACAGACTACACCATGCTTGCTTGAAGGCAGGCAAAAGGAAGGGGGCCAGACACCAATGATGAGGTTGTTGCTAAAAGGATCCTACAAGGATGTGGAGGAAAGCCCAAGGCCATGCCTCATCAGAAAGAACTCAGAAGAGTTGGACATCAGTTTGGTCAAAGGAGAGTATTACGGCTTGTGTCTAGGTGTCCCTCCAAAGCTTCATGCAGTCTTGGGGCAGCTTCTGGAGTTTGTGATTAATTACTGTGGGTGTGGATGTTCACCTGCCCTGGGGAAGGTAATCTGTATTACAATGTAAGGACAGGACAGAGGCTAGCTAGCTGCTCTCCCTTTGCTCTCTCTTGCTCTCTTGCTCAAAGGTTGCAAGGTTGCTCTCTGCCATGTGCCACTCTGTGTTGGAGCCAGCTGAGTATAGATCGAAACCTCCACTGGCTAAATAAACCTTTCCTTCTTTCATTTGGAGTGTCAGGTATTTGTCCCAGCAATGAGAGAAATGTAACTCAGATAGAATGTCTCTCACAGGACCAGCTCTTTGAGGAAATGAAAGAATGCGTGGCGGCTGCCTTTTCAGATGACAGGATCACAACACAGTGTCTTCCGGACAGATGTGAACAGTAGCATCCTACACTCCCTAATGTCATAGACCAAACTGATGGTTCTTTCCAGATCCATTGTGACTGCTGTTCATATATAACAACTCACTGAGTGATGGAGATATTTACATGTTCAACTTCTAAAATATGCATATTCAAAAATACCTGGATATTTAAAATTTATTCAACACATTCTAATTCATTACCACTAATTCTTCAGTATGGATTTCCTAAGAATAATGTTCATCTCCTATGTAACCCTAATGATATTATCACATCTAAGAAACTTAACAGTCCCATAAATGCCACCTAACATCCTCTCCACGGTCATATTTCTCCAGTTAGGAAAAATTTTACTCCTTGTTTGGTATTTGATATCTTTTTACTGTGGTCTGAATGTCTCCCCTAAAATTCATGTGCTGGAAAGACAATGCCCCATGCAAGAGAGCCAGAAGGTAGAACTGACCAGGGTTGTTTAGGTCCTAAGGTCTATGCACCCATTGATGGAAAGAATGCCATTATCCAAGGGCTTACCAGAGGCAGTACATGTGCGTCTGCTGCTCTGCTCTGTGAAGACACTGCGTCCAGACCCTTCTTGCCCTTCTGTCTTCTGCCAAGAGAGGTCACAAGATGAGGACATCACCAGATCCCACCACCTTGATCTTGGACTTCTCAGAACTATGAGATATAAATTTACTAAGTATATTTTCTGAATTATCCTATGTGATGGATTAACTAATAGTCAACTTGTAACACCCAGCTAAACTGAATCAGGGTGGTTCTGGGCATGGAAGGCCCACCTGAGGATTATTACCAACAGCATAAAAGGCAAACTAGAGGAGAAGATGATGCTGTTGATTCTCCTGGAGAAGCTTGTCATGCTGGCTTGCCTGATATGAGCTCAGCTATTCTCATTGTTACAGGAGTTCAGGTCCTCACTGTCCCTGAGGACGGCTGTGCTTCTTTTCAGGGAAGCTCTGGTCCTTACCTGAGCACTGCTCCTGGCTCCAGTGCAGATCACTCAGCCTGCTAGGACTGAGTGGGATTCATCCCACTGGCACAGGCTTTCTAGTTTCCATCACTGACCTTCCCAGTGCAGATCCTTGCTATAGAATTGCCTGAGACATTATCATGAGCTCTAGGCTCCCAGCCCCACTCATGCAGGACATTTCCATGGACTCTGGGTCTTATAGTGTGAGACTATGGCCCTTATAGTGTTTGAATCTTTTCATATATGCATGCATCTTTTCTATGTAATAAAAATTATTTAGGCCAGGGATGTAACTCAGCTGATAGAATTCACCTAACATGTATGAGGTCATCAATTGTATCCCCTGTAACAACACTAATAACAATTAATAATGATTAATAATAATAATTTAACCAAAAAAGGGGGGAAACCTACGAGGTAACCATAAAAATCCTCTTCTGGCCTGATCAGGAGAAGTGGTGGTCATCAAAATTCCATAGTAGCAACAAAATAATTTTGAAAGAAAGTATAAAGTAGATGTGGCAGAGAGACCTGTCCAGGGACATGCCAGTAAATGCTGGGAAGACAAGGGACAGTTTCCACGGTAGATGCAAACTTCACTGAACACAGAGATGGGAAGCCATTTGTGCAAATTGCAGTAGAGTTGTCTGGAAAGCACCACGCAGATGCCTGAAGCTCATCTCCCTATAGTTTGGCAGTACTGTGGCAAGTGTATAGGACAGAGAGAGCTTAAAAGAAGGAATTCTGGAAATCTAACTCTGATTATGTACAGGAAAATTTTTACTCTTCTATGAGCCTGTTTGTAGTATGAAATCGGGGTTCAAATTCTCTCTCTTGGATGTATATTAGTATTCTAGGACTCATACTAGTTGAACTCAGAGTAGCATAATGTTCCTTGTAAGCTTTGTGTTTGGCTATAGTTTCTTGGTCATATAAGATTTTATTATCATATTTTAAAATCTATTTGGTTGTTGCAGGGTCTCACAACGCAGCTAAGACTCATGGCAATCTTCCAGTTTTCAGCCTCCCCAGCGCTGGGATTACACGTGTGTGCCACTAAGCCCAGACTCTGTGAGGGGCAGCCTGCCCTAGGGGCTGGGCTGGTGCAGCATGTGTTGCCAAGGATCGAACCTCAGTCCCCACGCTTGCCTAAGCTTGCCTAAGCAGGTGCTTTAGTCTGCTGAGCCATCTCACCAGCCCATGTTTTAGACAGACTTGTAAAATGAGATTGCTGTGGTACTCAATGCTCTTATCAAGATTTCTGCACGCTTCCAAGAGCTTACCTTTTCTGAGTACTCATGGGTCTAACTTAGTTTCTCTGTCTTCTCCTCTTAAGTACTGTCCGCTTTGCTCCTTATTCACCAGGATGCAAGCTTCAGTCCTTTTTTCTGCAGTCCTATGCAGAAAAGGAAGGTAAAAATGGGAAATGTTTTTAAAAAAGAGGGGCTAAAGAAGGGAGAAGAGGAAGGAGATGCATCCAATCTTATGAGCCATTTTCAGGGTTAGAGGGTGATGCCCTGACTTAGAATCCACCTCAGGGCGACCTTCTGCTCTCCCCACCTTCTCCTGCCTCCCAGCTCAGGGTCCTTCTGATGAGTGAAACACCTCTTCGTCTTGCTTCCCTTGACACTTCACCTCTTACAGGATTTGTTTCACTCCACCACAGAAAATCGAAAATAGCATTGCCATAAGCAACATGCATTTACTGCTGCTGTGAAAATCTGATTTGTAGCCCAGAACCTTTGCAGCTTTGATCCACAAAATCGTCAGGCACCAGCTCTCCATGCCCTAACGAATGCCTGGCTTTCTGCCTCATGTTTTGAGGTGCTGGAAGCTGGAGAGAAGACAAAACAAAAAAACAACTCAACCTCTACGGCCAAGTAACTCCAGAGAAAAGTTCCAACAAGCTACTACAAATCCCACAACTACAACTCAGTCACATGATCCCTCTGACCTGAAGGGCAGCATGGGAAATGTAGTCTTTAACCTGTGCAGCCATCTTCCCTGCTGAGAGGCCTATCACTAAGGGAATGAGGGTCATTACAACCTCTTCTTCTTTTTTTTTTCTGTTTTGTCTTTTTGAGACAGGGTTTCACTATGCAGTTCAGGCTGGCCTTAAGCTCACTTTGTAGCTCAGGCTGGTCTCGAACTCACAACAATCCTCCTGCCTCAGCCTCCCAAGTGCTGGGATTACAGGCATGCACCACCACGCCCGGCTATTACAACCTCCTCTACACCTACTGAGGCATTTTCCAAATCACAAACAAATGCTACTCTACATCAAATCGGACCACATGCCAAAATACACTTTTTTTCTAAAACTTTGCTCCATTATAATTCTGTGAAGAGAGCCTTAGAGATCTCTGTTACAAAAGGGGATTTATCCCAGACCATAGTCAAATTGGTAGTAGATTTTAAACTGACTCAGTATGCATTCATTCAGGAAACATTGATTGAACATCAGTTGTATACAATATACCCATGGTAAGAGAGATTTACTTGTCACTTTAGCAATATTCTAGTTCATTCTCTTAAGAGAGTCTCGGCTGAATATTCCAAGGTTAAGCTACACAGAGAATTTTTCAAGTCAAAAAAAAAAAAAAAGAAAAGAAAAAAAACCTTATTGTTTTGCTTTTGTTTTAAAAATCAAAAAGTCTGAGATTCAGAAGAATAAAAGAATTTGAAAAGTAGAATTAAATTATAGAACAGGAGCCTGTAGCTCAGTCTTTTATTTCACTCCTAGCTTACTGTTCTGGGCCAGTGTTTCTGCTCATTACACCATTCCATTTTCAACACTCTCACTGCAAAGTGGATGAATGGCTTGATCAATTTGTTTTTCTTCAGTTTTTATTCTCAGAAGATTTCCTGCATTTCAAATTTGTTTTGTTTTATTGGTACAATTGAAGCTCTTGCACCTTTTTCTTGTCATCTTTGTTTGACTTAGAATACAGTGTCTTGAGTTTCATATCATTTTAAGATTCTGTTATAATCTGTACAACGTGTACAGAAGATTGGAAAATATTTCTCCCAACAATAGCTATTTCAAAGGAAGTGGGGTTAAGCAAACTGGTCTTGGCTTGTTGATCCCAAAGGACACATAACATTTTAAAGACATGAACAAAATCATAGGGAACATGGAGCACCTACAGCATGCCCATTATAGTAAATGTTGTATTTTCTCTAAGTGCTCATTCTTCATGTAGTTTTCTGTTTTGTTAAATCTCATAAGCAAACCTCTGAATAACATTTCACATTTTGTGAAATGTTATTTTCAAAATTATTTGAATCACATAAAAAATTAACTTTTAGAAGAAAGTAGATTCAATCTACTTTACACATCCCTATAGAGACATGAAGTTGCTTTAGCTTCTCAAGGAAGTTTTGAAATCCAGGAAAAGACAAAACGAGAGGAGGCAATTACAAAACTATAGCATTACTGCCATTTTCTCTGTGGAAAAAAAAACCCTTAATAAATGCCATAAATTTTTTTGCTGCTGCTGTTGTCCTTTGCTTGTTTGTTTGCTGAGGGAATGTCTAGGCATTGTCAAATTCTTGACATCTAACATCAGAAGCAAGAAAAGGAAGTCTGATGTGTCGGACACAACTTCCCCAATCAGATAACTGTCTCCCTCTGTATTGTCCCATTTAATGCTCCCAGAGGACCTACATGGTATGTACAGAATATGAAATTCATACATTAAGCAAACTATAGGACCATGTGCAAATATAAACACACATACAAATATTTGACCTCATGAGTAATCAAGTAAAATCACCTAAGCAACTCATAGACTTTGAGGCACTTCATTTTTGCAGTACTAGACTGTGAATTCAAGGCCTCATGTCAGCTAGGCAAATGCTATACTACTGAGCTATATTCTTAATAATTTCATTTTAAAATACTGTCTTATTAACTTGTCCAGATGGCTTTGAACCTGAGATCTACCTGCCTGAGTCTCTCCAATAACTGAGATTACAAGTGTACGCCCACATTGTCTGGGGAGATAATGCTTCCTAGAACTGAGTTTAAAGAGAAATGTGGGGATCCAGCTGAAGCCCAGGCCTGGGGAGTGTGTGAGAGAGCTTTCCCCCTCCCCTAGCCTCCTTGTCCCCTTCACATGCAGCTCAGGCCTGGCATACAGGCCTAAGGTGAAACTCTGCAGCTGTAATCCTTGCACAGAGTAGGGGCCAGAACCACCCAGCTGGTCAAGGAGCAGAACGCCTTGTCAGAGGGGGCACAGCAGGTTCACTCCCAAGGGCTGCAGCAGGAAGGAGCTGAGCACAGCAGCCAGATCTAAGCCAGGCACAACTGGATAAATTTAAACTTTCTAGATCTACACCTGAATCTCAGTAGGAGTTAAGGTAATAACTGCACCAAAGCTCTACAACAAAGGTCAGAGGACAGTGCTACACAAAATGACAATGAGAAGGAGCAAAATGCAATCTCAGACCCCAAGCCCACCTATAACAAGTGCAGAGGACACTAGCACAGAACAAATTGGGAATCACACAGCTGAAATCAATGATTCAATAGTGTCTGAAATAAAGAAACAACTGCGAAAGGTATAGAGGAACTCAGATTGGAAATTAAAAAAAAAAAAAAAAAAAGAAATCTCTGAATTAATAGCATGTGAACTAAAGAATCAAACTCAGAAACATATTGAGGAAACCCAGTGCTCACCCAGAACAAGCGCAGAGGACCCTAGCTCAGCTGAAATATGTGAATTAATAGCATTGGAAGTAAATAAGCAACAGTAGAAAGGGAGGGCTAGAGGCAAGACCCACCCAGATGATTCAGGAGCAGAACATCTTGCCAGGGTGACACAAAGGGTTCACCTTCAAGACTGCAGCAGGAAGAAGTGGAGCTCAGCAGCCAGACCCAAGCCACACCCACCTGGAGGGGTCTGAACTTCGTGGATCTGGACCTGGTGCTAAGGTAATTACTCTAGGTAAGCTTTACACCAAAGGTCAAAAGTATACAAAATGTCAAAGAGAAGGAGCAAAAAGCAGTCTCTGGCCCTGAGTCCACCCAGTACAAATGCACAAGACACTAGCATAGAGGAAATTGGAAATCACACTCCTGAAATCTCTGAAATAATAGCGTTGGAAGTAAAGAAACAGCTGCAGAAAGGTATAGAAGAGATCAGATCAGAAATAATTTCTGAAGTAAAAAAATGTAGCGATAACTATAATCAAAGAAGTGCTAAGTGCTTCTACAGAATACACTGATTAAAAAAAATAGAGCAGAATATAGCAATAATGGAACTCCTGAATAAGTAATATTAGAAAGAAATAGAATGTATGCAACAGATCCAAAGTGATATTCAGGAAGTTAAAACCTCAATCACAAGCTGCCAAGTCTGTTTTAGTGAAAGTGAAAATACTCTCTCTGACCTTAAAGACACAGTTGCAGCTAGTGAAGAAGGAAGCAAAGATCTCTTAAAAACAACTAGGATGCAGGAAAAAAATAATTCAACACCTGCAAGATGATGCAAAGATAATACTGTCAGACTAATAGGCATCAAAGAGAAGGAAAGAGTCAGTACAAATGATGTAAAAAGAATATGGGCAGAAGTAATAGCAGAAAACTTCCCAAATATGGGGCAACAATCTGACATTCAGGGAACCAAAGCATATAGAACTCCAAATAACATCAACCCAATTAAAACCACTCCCAGACATATCATAATCAAGATCCCAGAAATTCAGCACAGGAACAGTATATCAAAAGCCGCTATAGAAAAGAAAGGGATCACGTTTAAAGGAAAACCCATCAGAATAATGTCAGGTTTCTCTTCACAAACCATCAAGGCAAGAAGAGCATGGACCAAAGTACTTCAAGTCGTGCAAGAAAAAAAATTCCAACCCAGACTGATATGCCCTGCAGAACTCTCTTTCAAGTATAATGGAGAAGTAAAATACTTCCATGACAAGGAACAACTAAAGAATTTCATGATGACAAAGCCAAGCCTACACTGACTACTAAATGATGTTCTAGAGAGGGAGCAAAATGATCACAACCCCATGAACGGGAATGGAAAGAACCCACCAAATAGGGCAAACAAACACTGGAGAATAAGAGGTATACAATAGTAGTCTCTCAGTTATTCTTTTGTGTACAGCAGCAAAATATTTCCTTCAGCACACTCTGCAAATGGACTTCTCTTGCACCCAGTGGGTCAAGATTCCATATGGGACTATAGGGTGGATTTCAAAGAAATAGCTGTAGCTCAGTCCCATAAGTGACACCTGGCTACCAGTAAATGTCATGATCATTATCCATGTCCACAACACACTAGAACTTTGTGCGATACCCTTTATCCAAACTTTCAGAAGTGATGGTCATTTATTTGTCATTCCAGCATTTATCTTATGTTTTATTCTTAGTATTTCTTTATTATCATGAAAACTTTTTCTTAGTTCAATTGTTTTGAAACACTTAATTTTAAATTAATTAGTATTTAATTTTCTGAAATTGCTTAATCTTAATTTTGTTTTAAAGATTTGTATCTTTGAATTGCAATTTATCTAAAAGGCATGGTATGATATCTTCTCCTAGTATTAGAAACTTTAAAGACTATATTTCTATTTTCTGTTGACTTTATATTACTTCTTTCCTGTTCTTTATACACATATATGCATACATATATTTATGAAAAAACATGTGTATAACCCAACATAAGATTGGTACGGTTTCATAGAAATCTTCAATGACCTTTTAAATAAGGGTTCATTTAATATATTTTATATAGTCCTGCATAACTATCACTTTGAGAGCTCTTTATTGTTCATCCAGGAGCATACTGTACCTTCTCATGCCTTTTGAATTATGCTCTTTGTTATTTCCTATATGCTATATCTGGAGGTACTAAAATATTTCAAGTTTGTATAACTAGAAAACATTTTACTTTTAGTTTTCAAAGGTATGGTTGGCTAAGTATGAAATTCAAAGAGGATCTTTTTTTTTTTTAGTCCTTTAATTAATCTAGTTTCTTACACACTTGGTCCTTTTTTTTTCTTTCTAATGTGGAATAAGATGCTATTTAATTTTGTTCTTCCATAGCTAACATTTTTTATGTATATGCTTTAACCATTATTTTCTTTATAATAAGTTTTGGACAATTTCATTTTTGTGTATCTTGGTATGATTTTATTTAAATTTCTTGTGCAAAAGGTTCATTTTTCTTGGAAATGTGGTATTATAAGTTGAACTAAATTCAGAAATTTTAAATCTTTGAATATTTATTGCCTACTCCTTTCTACTTCGAGAATTCTAATCATATGAATATATAAAAAAAGAAAGGAGAAGTTACTGCTTACAATTTTTGTTTTTACTCTGCCTTTTTTTTCCTCTCTTGAATTTCTTATAACTTCTTAGTTATTGTTTTTTTACACAAAACTTATACATTTATATCTAGTAATTTTAAAAACTAATTCACACATAGCATCATGTAATACAGCAACTATTGTTGGATTCCTATTATTTTGTTTAGTGAAATCTTGTATCATGTATAATGCTGTTTTCTTCTATCACTATTTTTTATTTTTAAAAAATAATAATACGAAGTACAAAAAAAAGAAAATAAAGACAAGAGATAATAGCTGAGGTGTGGTGTTGGACCATGCCTCATAGGCAAAGGACCCCAGAACAGCCGTAGGGGTGTACCTTTGCAAAGTTACAAGACACAAGGTTGCCTAGCAACTAACAGCCAACAATGTCTAGGCAGGACATTTTTCTTAAGACTGAGGTAGCTTAGGGCCAGTGTGACACCTGAGGGACTAAACACCTGCTTAGGCAAACACAGGGACTGGGATTCAATCCCTGGCACTACATGCCGTGCTGACTCCAGCTTCAGGTGTGCTGAGCCAGCCACCAGGACCCAGCCTTAAGAACCAGATAGAAGCCACCAAGACAGAGACAGAGACAGAGAATCACCTACTCCAGCCAAACACCTAGAGAACCTGGGCTGACCTCACCCATGCCAGCAAAGTCAGGCCTTCTCTCCTAGGCTAGTAGTAATAAGTTGCCTTTACTATGCCAGCCCAAGACATTGGGGGCCCCTAGACTCTGAGATCCCCCAGTGTTGGTGAGCACCCCCTTTGGAGCCAGTGTCAGTGTAGAGCAATGGGAGTTGGATGATCACTGCCATGTGGTATTCCCCAGGCTTTCTTGCCACTCCTCTGCATCAGGGGCTGGGGTGTCACCTGGTATATTAGTCTTCCTGTTGCTGGATGTGGCAAAAATATACAGGCATGTTACCACACCTGAGGGCATCATGGGAACCTCTACAGCTCATGGAAACTTGAGGGAAGTTTTACATACAGAGTCCTAGGACTTACTTTGTCTTGGGGTCTTATAACTAATGTGTCCTGCTTATTTCCTCAGCCAGCTTTGCCACACCCTACCTCCTAGGGCACAACTAGGTCCTACCTCCCAATAGCACATTCAGCAGCAAACTCACCAATGGATGAAGCCATCATCACCTCCAATGCCCCATGATCCAATCACCTCCAGTAGCCCCTCCTCTGAATATGTGAGACCTTTCAAGAACATTATAGATCGAAATCATGACACCCAGAGAACTGAGCAAGGTAACCCCTTCAGCCAAGGAGGCGACAAGAGAGGCCTCATGGAAGCCTGGATGCTCACCCCACCCAGCACTAATCACACCTCCCACCTTGTCAAAAGAAGCTGAATGAGGCATGGATTTCTACCCCCAGCTCACAGAAAGGAGAGCTTTCCACCAGCTTCATGGCTGCAGAACCCTGCCCAAATAGAAGGTTTATGTACAACCCAGAATTTCATAACATAAAATCCTAAGTGTTCATATTGCAATTTGAAACATCCCCTGTGCCAAGGACCAGGCCAATCTCACACGAGTGCATGTTAATGAGCAACACCAAGTGATAAAACAAGTTTTGCAGAAGACTTTATTCATGGTGAGGCCTAGGGTGAGGCGTTGAAGCCCAAGTGTCAAGTCCTGAGGACAGGGTGTGAAGTGTTTATGGGATAAAGAAGCAGACTGATCCTGAGGAGTGGGGAAAGGTGACTGCAGGCAAGAAGAGGGGAGTGACTGGTGGTGCTGTTGCAGCAAAATTCAGTGAGGTAAGCACCGAGAGACCAAGAATGGGAACAAACGAGACTTTTATTGCTGGCAGGATGACGACCCAAAGCAAAATGAAGGAATGTCAATGACCAATGACCAGAGAATGGTGTACTGGATTTGTATGCATTGACAGGTAACCATGGTAACCACATTACCTCAGTTTGGAATTTTACAAAAACGTTACAAGGTTTACATTTTAGCTACCATTTGTTTCAACTGTTTGTTATTTAGGTTAGCAATTTTATTCTCCTTTGTGGGTTTTATGGTTAAGGAAGAGAGAAGATAAGCAAATTCACCTAACTTTTGTTTAAGTGATTTCTACAATGAAGTTAAAAAGAAAATGCAGTCTCTCTTGCCGTGTCAGCATGAGCATAGGTGATCTGATTTCCTGGAGCTCCCAGGAGTCCTGTTCTGGAAACGGCAGTGTTGTCATGGTCCAAGGTCCAAGGGTGGAGTTTGGGGCCTTCTGACCTCAAGCAGCGGCCACCCAGCACAGTACAGACCCCAGTGATGGGTCATCTGGTTTGAGCTCCCAGTCTAAGATCCTACCTGGTGGCCAGTACAGCAGAGGTGTTATCCACAGCAAAGCTAATTGGGCACATGCTGCTTACTTACGCCACCTCTAAAGTTGGTGATGTGGGAAATCTTTCCTTTATTTTTTTGCAGTACCAGGGATTGAACTCAGGATCTTGCACTTGCCAGGCAGGCACTTATTCCACTGAGCTATCTCCTCAGCCCTTAAAGTTGGTGATGAATACAAGTATCAAAATGCAAATCAAGCTAAAGGGCTCGTACAGGTCTTCCCTTGGGTTCAAACTATTATAACCTTTGTTAATTTCCTATCATCTTGTTTTGAAATTGTGTATTGTTTTTTATTATTCTTTTTAAAATTAAAAAAAGATAAATCAATAAATGTCAGACCACTCAGATGTTGGAAATAGATGAGGAATTTTAGGACAGGCATCATAAATATGCCTCAACAGGCAACAAGGAACATTCTTGAAACAAAGAGTCTCAGCGAAGAAAAAGAAAGTAAGTTGGGCGTGGTGACACACACACCAGTAATCCAGCATTCTAACAGGCTGAGGCAAGAAAATGGCGAGTGGAGCAATTTAGTGAGATTGTGCCTCAAATATATATATATATATATATATATTTTTTTTTTTAAAGGGGCCAACCTGATAGCTCAGCTGGGCATGCCATGCTGCCCCTGCCCCTGGGGAGCACTGAGATGGAGACGGAGACTGGGGTTCATGGCGTGCACCTGTAATCTCAGCACTTGGTGAAAACAGAAATCACTACCAGTCTGATTTCTGTAGTAAGACCCTACAAACCCTGTCCTAAATACAGAAAAGAAAAAAAAAAAGAGCTGGAGCACAAAGGCCCCATGAAGCCTCAGGACAATAGAAACAACAAAACCCACACTCTCCACCCTCCCCTCCTCTTCCACAACAGTGTCACTATGAGAAATCTTTTCACTTGCCCTCAAGGGAAAACATTCACCATATCTCTCGATCACATCTCATAGATCACAAATCTTCCAAAGCAAAACTATAACCACAGAAAGAGAAATACAGTCAATAGAAGTGTGGCAGGCAATTAAACACAACCATGTAGCCAGCACTGGGAGAAAATGTGGGCTCTGGGAGAGTGCTGGGCTGTGGCTGGGAGGAGCCACTCAAACACATGCATGCCACATGCCCCACAGGACAGGCACAGCCAACGACTCCCAGGGCCTCAGCCTAGAATTTCCCGTCTGGGGTGCCCTGTGGGTATCAAGGACGGGGCGTTTCCTGGGACTGAAGGCCCTTATCTGCTCCTCGTTGGACACCTGCAGACCATGGGGAATCTAATGCCCAACACCCAAGTGAGATGTTTTCCATGTGTCTATGCACCGTGAAGTCTGGCCTGACAGACTCAGCCCGAGACCCTCCAGCTGTGCTCCTCCTCCAGAGACACTCAGCCTACAGGGTCTTCCCTCCCACCCCCTGCACACGCTCCCTGCACACCTCTGCGCCACCAGCTTCTTAGGACATCAACCGTCCAATATGGAAAGAAAAGAGACAATGAAAATTTTGGTTTTCCTAGATGCTAAGCAGAATAATCTTTTTTTGTATGTCAGATAAATTTCATTTTACTTTCAACAGAATTGAAGTAGTTAGAAATTCATGGCAGAGAGACTCTTGGGTGTCCCGTTTTTATTTTTCATAGTACAAATATGATGAATTTCAGCAGGTCAAGCAACTAAAAAGCTACATTCTCTACCTACAAAGTGGGACTATGTCATGGTTTGGGCAATTTGAATAGGAATGGGAATGAGCCACGTTCACACTTCCTGAAGGAGGATGGACCATGGGTGTGCTGCAGGCAAGCTGGAGTGGCCGCAAGGATAAGAGCTGCATTCCAGGTGACATGCGGATCAGGACCTTAGTCCCTAAAGATCCTCATGGTTCCCACACACCTTTCCGCCCTCTACTAGTCTCATGAAACGCCTGTCTCACTTGACTCACTGTGTTTTTCTTCTTACTGTTCTTTTTTATGTTAGCATGACTTGCATCTTCCCAGCTATGTTGGCTAAAAAAAAAAATTGAGTTTTTCATTAAAATAATTAGTAGTAGGATGCATGCCTGGAATCCAAGGATTCAAGAGACGGAGGTAGGAGGATTGCTGAGTTTAAGGCCAGCCTGAACTGCATCATGAAGCCTGTCTCAGAAAAAAAAAAAAAAAAGACAAAAAATTAGTAATTTAACTTCCAGAAAGATGGCACAGTGGTGAGCAACAAAGAAAGAGCCTTTCTGAGATTTGGTGTCCAGACACTGGAATACAGCACTGTGAGGAAGGAGGGAAGTGGGTCCCTGGGATCCAGAAAGCATCTGAAGTGAGAATTAAAGCCCATGGGGAGAGCAAACAGAGGCTTCAATGAAGCAGGAGCTGGCAGGTGCCACTTGCTCCCTGAATCCAGACTCACCATATGTGAGGGGTAGCTTGAACCAATTAAACAAGAGAAAGAAATAAAATGAATAACAATAGGAAAGAAAAAAGTTACATTATCATTATTTGCCAATGATATCTGCTCTGCACAGAAGACCCCAAAGATTTCTAGATTTAATAACCAAATTCAATACCTATCTTTCTTCTACCTAAAGATAATTTCTTTTTTTTTTTTTTTACTTTTTTTTTTTATATATTAGGGAAGGATCTACCATGTGTTCAGGGTCTCACTACTAGATCGGACTCATAGTGATCTGCCTGTTTACAGTCTCCCAAGAGCTGGGATTACAGGTGCACACCCCCCCCAAGTCTCAGTCACCCTCTCACCAAGCCTCTGGGGGTGGGCTGCAAGGCAGGCCCCAGGGATCAAACAACTGGGCCCCTGGGCCTGCTTGCAGATGCTTTAATCCACTGAGCTATTTGG
>PVKA01046466.1:0-14918 GCA_004027165.1 Ctenomys sociabilis
TAGTTTCTTAATATTAGAGTCAGGGCCAGGCAGATAGCTCAGTAGAATAAGCGCCTGCCTGGTAAGAGCAGGGTCCTGAGTTCAATCCCTGGTACAGAAAAAAAAAAAAAAAAGTAAATAAATAAAAATATTAGAGCCAATATCCTTTGGAGATGACAGGAAAATTTAGAATTGAAATAATACAGCTCTACTATGAGATTTATTTATTTTATTATTTTTTTCATTTATGTATTTGGTACAGAGTTTCACTACGTATCTCTAACTTATAGTGATTAACTTGTAGTGATCCTCCTGTTTTCAGTCTCCCCAGTGCTGGGATTAGAGGAGTACACCACCATGCCTGGACTCAGTGGCTGGCTCAGCACATCCTGGTGGCAGGGCCAGCATGGCATGCAGGATTGAATGCTGGTCCCTGCACTTGCCAAAGCAGGCACTTAGTCCACTGAGCTGAGCTATCTCGTAGGCCTCTACTATGGCATTTAAAAGACACCAGGCAACTCCGTGCTCTTTATATGAGGTCATCTGAATTCCTTCACAAGTCCAAAGTGTCTGCAATACACTTGTTGAATTAAGTGTGACCAATACTCCAGTACAACATGCTTCAATGACCCCACCTCCAGGAGCACTGAGCAGGACATCAAGACCAGACATGGTGGTGCATGCCTGTAATTCCAGTGCTGGGGAGGCTAAAACAAAAAGATGACTAGAGCTGCGTAGTGAGATCCTATGCCAAATACACTTAAAAAAAAAAGAATGACCAATAATGGTCCTCCTTTCCTTCCTTCCTTATGGACTTGTGGATATGCTGAGATCAAAATGGAGAAGAGATGTTTTAACACTTTTGGTACAGATAGAGCCATTTTGAGGTATAGTGACTTAAGGTGAAAAGTAGGAAAGAAAAGGCCTGGGGTGGGTGCCGGGGAGATGGCTCAGTAGAATAAGCACTTCTCTGGCAAGTGCAAGGGCCTGAGTTCAATCCCCAGTTCCACAAAAAAAAAAAAAAAAAAAAAAAAAAAAAAAAGGCCTGGGGTGGAGGAAAGTCATGGTGCAAAATAGGCAATTATACTATATGTAGTTATGGCAGTGTTATAGCCCTGAGTTATATTATCATACTGGGTAAACATTTATTTTGAACAAGAAACAGGAGAAATATTTCTCTTATTCCTTTTGCAGTACCAGGGATTGAGCTCAGAACCTTGTGCTTGCCAGGCAGGTGCTCATGCTACTTAGCAATCTCCCTGGGCCCTGAATAAACTTTTTTGCTAAAATAAATACATATAAAAATGAGGAATGGGTAGGGTTTTGAGAAAGAGGCTGATGAACAGATGCATGGGGTTAAGAGATTAAGATCAATACTACCACCAACCCTAGGGGCCCTCCCTGAGTGTTCTTATTTGACTGAAATCAATTTTCCCACCCATAAATGATTTTTTAAAAAAAATATGTTAGGGAAGAGTCTACATAGTATTCAGGGTCTCACTATTCGATTGGACTTGTAGTGATCCACCTGTTTACAGCCTCCCAAGTGCTGGGATTACAGGCGCATGCCACCATGCCCAGTCTCAAATGCCTTTTCAGGGCACCCTGGAGGCAGGGCTGGCAGGGTAGGCCCGAGGATCAAACCCATGGCCCCTGTACCTGCTTACAGGAAATTTTTGGACAGGTTGATTATTAACACTCTCTCCTCCTTGAGAATTCTATGATTTAAGAATTTTCTTAGGGGCTGTGGAGATAGCTCAGTAGAATAGGTGCTTGCCTGGCAAGCACAAGGTCCTGAGTTCAATCCCCAGTACTGCAATAAATAAATAAGTAAAATGTACCAAGAATTTTCTTTGTAAGTTTTTTTTGAAGATTATGTTAGCTCTAAAGTTTATTCTCTTACCAGCAAACTGTGCTTTCTGTTTTATATCTTTGGGATTCAGTTAATTCAGTCATTATGGGACCTATTTCATATACTGTTATGTTTTTAGCCAGTTAAAAAGAAGCTCAACTGCACCTATAATTTTGGCAACTAAGTTCTTCTCTCTGTCAGTGCTCAGCTCTAAATACATTGGAGTGCGGCTTACCTTGAGGCCCCAGGTTTTACACCCAGCATGTCCCAGCTGTCTTTGCTATTTCGAATTCTACGAATAGTATCTGCTTGTTCTTTGGTAAAACTAGTGCTGCTGTTGGTGGGAGGGCGTTTCCCGCCATTTTCACATAAATCAACTATGGATACATAAAAGGCCTGCAAGAAGAAAACACAGCCCATAGTAGGGCAGCCTGTGTAAAGAAAGGAATTCTTTTTAAGCACCAACTTATCACCTTATCTACATTCCAGTAACTTAAAAATTAGTCATTCATTAATCACATACATACTTTAGATTTTTTTTTCCCTTTATGCTATGTTTAAATATAATCATATATTTTAGCTTAAAAAGTATAAGGTATGACATTAAAGTGGCTATAATTCTACTCTCAGGCAATTCCACTTGAGTTAAAAAGTACTAAATGAACACTGTCGGGGTATTCAGATGATTAAGGTATAAAATGAAAACTACATCTTATCTTTCAAATTTTTCTCTTTAAAATATCCATTGTTAACATTATTCTGAGTATCTTTCCAGGAAAATTTGCTCCAATATACCATTTCTTATATACTTACTCTGTAAACACTTAAATAAGTGATCATATAAAACACACTGAAGAGCAGCTTGCATTTTTTTTTATATCATAATACATCTTGAACCTTTCTGTAGCTATATTTAGAAACCTTTGTTTTATTTAATAACTTCATTATTTTACTGTGTGGCTGTGCCATCCTGAGCCACTGGTTACTCTTGAGCAAGCCATTTGGTATCAGTTTCCTGAATACTGAAATATTTTTAAGTGGCTGCATCTCTTCATAGTTGTGGAGATGATGGTTTAGGATAAATTTTGAAAAAACATCAGAGTGTGTGTGCATTTAAATTTTTTATTCTGACACAAAGGATATACTAGTTTACATTCTCATTCCTACGTGTGAGAGCAAATATTTCTCTCCCTTTCCCATTCTCATTCTCTCTCTCTCTCTCCATTTTGTTTTTTTCTTTCTTGAGACAGGGTCTCACCATGTAGTTCAGATTGGCCTTGAACTCACCATGTAGCTGAGCTGGCTTTGACCTTTCTGTGATCCTCCTGCCTCGGCCTCCTGAGTGCTAGGATTACAGGCCTGCACCGCTACACCCAGCCTTTTTTCCACACTCTTATTAACATTGAGCATTATCTTACTTTTCGTTACTCTGATGTGTATCTCACAATTTTAGCTTATTATTTCTTTAATTGTAAATGAAAGTATCTTTTCATATATTTAAGGCCTTTTCCTTCTCTGCAAGGTTCATATTTTTGCATACTTTTATGATTTCTTTAAAGTGAAACTATTTTTTCAATTCTGCTCGTTTCATGTTTTGTGTATCATTTTTACTAAATAACCTTACTAAAAAATTATCAGTTTAATATACAACAGATGCTCTTAACACATCTCTTCTTTCTTCAATTTCATATTTGGATTCTTCTATAGTTTCTATTATCTTCTTAAAAATGTATACTTAACTTCTCCCCATTTTTTGAGACAGGATCTCACTATGTAGTCCAGGCTGGCCTTGAACTTGGTTCTCCAGCCTCAGCCTCCCAAGTGATGGGATTAGAGGTACGCACCACTACACCTGGAAAACTTTTTTTTTTTTTTTTATTTCCAGTAATAGCTAATCAACTTGGTAACCTCACAAGAACCCCTGACATCTGAAAAAAGCAGCATCAAAGAAAAGTCACTGGAGACAAACAAGGGAGGTGTCATCTTGATTTAACATTATTCTATCTGCTAACAATGTCAAAAACCAAGTTCCTTTCTGAGTAATAGAGAGGGAACAAAGAAAACAGGTATTAAACAGAACCAACAGAAAGCACTTCTAAGAGCTTACTTATAGAATGGTGCTATTCTACTTATGATAGCTCTTTCTCCTATGAGACTAATTCATCTATTATTTGTATCCAAAATTTATCTGAAAGGATAAAGCCCCTAAAGGGGTTTGCCAGTATTTACTACTGGTATGTTTCAGTAGAGCTAACCTGAAATATAATATTTTTGAGGGCATAAGTGTTCCTAACAGCTTGGTTCTGAAGTCCAGCTGGGGTGATGGAAGGAACAGGAGGAGTGAAGTCAAAGGCACCTTTACACTTCATGTCTGACTTCTAGCCAACCAAGACAATGACAAATACTCCTGCCATAAGCCACCAAACTGGACACATATATCACGCGACTGCTGTCTCAGAGGTCACCCCCAGTCACCTGGGCTTGTCCTTGGAGGCCATCTCTGACCAGGCCACAGAGAGCTGGAGTCTGGGCAGATACAAAGTGCTATTGAGGAAAAGGGGCAGAAAGTAGAGTCTGAGGCTGCTGAGGTGGCTGAGACTTGCAGAGCGGGGCAGTGGTGAGGAGCCGGGCCGTGCTGGCCCCAGGTCATGCGAGGTACTCTGTCTCAGCTGAGGGGCAGGCCAATCATGCATAGAGAATGATCACCAGCACTTAGCAGACAATGGCTTCTATGGGGCTGAGAGCAAAGCAAATGCACTAGAGGTACCAGTGCCAGGCAAGAGTTGCCCTTACCAGAGTGGAGAGATTGGCTTTACACTTCATAGCACCCCTAGCATCAGCCTCACAGAAGGCTATAACTTAGAATATATAGGAATCCTAACTGAGCTAAAGCCAAGAGATGACCAGATCTATAAGGAGGCAGATATGACGTGACACAGAACCTGCCAAATTAGAAGGGCCTGGGAAACACAGAGGCAATCAAATCAAGCAGACTGCTTAGCAGCTTCCTCCAGATCCTTGCTAGTAAAGCATAAACAAAGCCTGGACAGTTCACCATAATCTGCTCTGTCTGAGCTACCTGGTGAAAAATCAACATTCTTTTGAAGAAGACAAAAGAAACCTAGGGTCTCTAGGTTTCACTCATTATTCATAGAAAGGAACAAGAAAATGTAACCAGGAGTCATAAAAAAGATAGTCAATAGAAGCTGAACCCAAGATGGCTCAGACGCTGAACTTAGCAGACAAAGACTTAAAAAACAGCTAATATAAATAGTTAAAAAAGGTAAAAGAAAATACGTTGAGGGCCAGGGAGATGGCTCAGTGGAATAAGCGCTTCCCTGGCAAGCGCAAGGTCCTGAGTTCAGTCCCCAGATCCGCCAAAAAAAAAAAAAAAAGGAAAAGAAAATATGTTGAGAGGAAAATAAATTCTTAATAAGAAGCTTAGGGCCAAGTATGGTGGTGGTGCACAGTTGTAATCTCAGCACTTGGGAGGCTGAGGCAGGAAGATTGTTGTGAGTTTGAGACCAGCCTGGGTTACAAAGTGAGCTCAAGGCCAGCCTGAACTGTATAGTGACACCTTGCCTCAAAAAGACAAAAAAAAAAAAAAAAAAAGGGGGGGACTTACATGCACGACATATGGCAGAGTCTCAGACAATGAGCAACACCTTTAGCATCCTGCAAGAAACTTAATCAATGGAAATGCTACCTGACTTAATCATTACACATTGTAGACATGTACCAAACTATGTCCTGGACCCCTTAAGCAATGTACAATGGAAATAATAATACAATACAATTTCAAAAGAAATTTAATCTCAGTTATTACTTATATCATTTATTTATTTATTTATTTATTTATTTATTTATTTATTTATTTGCCTTTTTGAGACAGGCTCTCACTATGCAGTTCAGGCTGGCCTTAAGCTCACTTTGTAGCTCAGGCTGGTCTCAAACTCACAACAATCCTCCTGTCTCAGCCTCCCAAGTGCTGGGATTAGACAAGGCTACCTTATGGGTCCTTATGGATGAAACAGTAATTAACATCTGCCATGCACTGTTGTGAACAAGCCTCAAATGAGATGAAACAGGTAAACACTCCAGATTTGTAAAACACTACTGAAATGGCTAAGAAGCATCACTGTACACAAACCATGCAGGAGGTCTACTGATACACTAAAACGAACAGAAAGCACCACTACACGACATTAACCTGATCTTGAACTAGAAGCTACTGATGTCTAATTCAGCCTGTCAGCCAAAGATAAACCTGTCTTCTTCTAGTAGGAGGGTGGCAGTGTGTAAGAGGACAATTAAGCCAAAAAATTAAGTACAATCCCACACAATAATTAAAAACAGCTCTTTAGAATATAGCTGCATTATTTGAAAGGCTAAATCTCCCCTAAGTATCAGATATATTTGTAAGGAAAATGCATTATTCATATCATCACTTCCAAATGTATCTGTAATTCAGAATTGACTATATAATTTAATAGTTTTAAATAACTTCCTTTCCTTAAAATTATTCAAGATTAGGATTTAAAAAGAGATCATTTGCTCACATTGCCATGTGAGTGCATCTTCTATTGCCTCACTGGAGGAGTCTCTCCCTCATGGACCTGGCTAGATCCCACACCAATAGTTTCTTATGTGTAGTATGAGTAGCTATGACACCATTGGCCAGCAGTAATTTTGAAGAAAAACTTTGTCTCATGTAAGCAATACAGGAAGTTGTTAAACTTGACCATCAGAATCACTTGGAGGGCATCTGCAACCCTTAGATGCCTGGGTTCCACTGCAGTGTTAGATTTCTGATAGGTCTGGAGGGCTGGAGTCCAGAAATCTGTTTTTGAAAGAATTTCTCTAGGTAATTCTGATGATTGGTCAGGCCTGCTCAGAGATCACATCGCACGTATGCATGCATGCACACACATAACACACACACACACACACACAAACACAGTATTTTCTCTTTCTCTGTCTCTTCTCTCTCTTCAGCTTTTTTCAAAAGGAAGTACTTATTCTTTTATTTATTTTTTAAGTCAGGATCTCAGTATGTAGCTTAGGCTAGCTTCAAACTCCTGGCAATCATCCTGCTTCAGCCTCCAGAGTGCTGAGATTATAGGCATGCACCACCATGACCAGATCAAAAGTACTCCAATGATAATTCCTATTAATTTTTTGCTTCTAATTTAAACTAAAAATTGACAAGGCTGGCAATGATACAGGTACAAACTCAAAGGTGACAAAATGTGAGGTTACCTGGAACATCTCATTGATTCCTTCTCCAGTTTGGGCTGAGGTCTCAAAGTAGAGGAACCCTCTGCTCTCAGCCCAGAGCCGCCCTTCACTTTCATCTACACAGCGGTGCTTGGTGCAGTCGATCTGAAGGGGGGTGGGCAGAGAGAAAGTCCAACCTTGTCTCACTAGACCAAGCCCAGTGAGCTCTTTGTCAGTTCTTTAAGGAAGCAAAAAATATCTTTATTTATTTATGCATTTGTTTGCAGTACTGCTGATGGAACCAAGGGCCTCACACATGCTATACAGGTGTTTGGCCACTGAGCTATTTTCTCAAGCCCAAAAACTATTTTTAATAAGCCCCAGCACCAGTATATAAAATTACCAAGAGCAAAAGAGACCAAACAAATAAAAAATTAAGAACTGAATTTCTATGTGATTTTCAAGCACATTTCTGACTTCCTCCTTCAGGAAGGCAGCTGCTTCTCACTTGGGTGACAGCTGCTTCCTAACTCGTGCTGAGGCTAAGGGCCACACCCTGCTTGCCACAGTGCAGAGCCCATAGTCCACAAACATTCTCTTTCATGGGGCACAGTGTGGTGCTGGGTCCAGCTGCTGCTTTCTCACCACATGCTTCCTTAAGCAGGGGACCAAAAACAAAAATGGGTACAGACTTTGGTAGCTTAGGTTTGGGGCTTTGCTGTGTTTTGTGTCTTACAGACATATATTTCTGATTCCTGTACTAATGAATAAAATATTTTCTTTTCTTTTTTGGTTCCCCCACTACTTCATCAGTGCTTCAACAAGAAAGGTGAGGGGCTGGAGAGATGGCTCAGTAGAATAAGTGCTTCCCTGGCAAGCGCAAGCGCCTGAGTTCAATCCCCAGTTCTGCAAAAAAAAAAAACAAGAAAGGTGAGCAAGCCAGATCCAGAGCAGTTACCTTGTTGGCGCACACCACAAAGACAATGTTGTCCATGTTTCCATGCGGCCCAAGCTCCTGTTTCATTTCTGCCAGCCACATATCCAGGGCATCAAAGGACTCCTTCTGTCCCACGTCATAAACCAGAATCACACCCTGCGTGTCCTTGTAAAACTCATTGCGGACCTTCAGGGGAAGCACACATGTAGGTTTTGTGTTTTGATAAGAATGTATCTTACAATCACCAACTTAGTAAAGTACGTTCTTTCATGAATTCATAGTACTTAATGTATCTCAATATTTTACTGGCCTTTAGAGGACTTTTTACAAAACCAAGTTAACATAATAAAAAATATCTATTTTGATAGAAAAACTTAAAACCTATTTCTTTTTGGCAGAACTGGGGATTGAACTCAGGCTCTTATGCTTGCCAGGGAAGTGCTTATTCCACTGAGCAATCTCCCTGGCCCTTTAAAATCTATTTCTAGTGTGGCAAAAGTTTCAGTAATCACCAGTCTTGTCAAGGCCATGAATAGAGACACCCTGGGGAAAAACCATATGCATGTAAGCAGTGTGGCAAAGGTTTCATCACACGTCATTCTTGTCAATGGCATGAAAAGAGGCACTCTGAGGAAAAACCCTATGCATGTATGCAGTGCAACAAAAGTTTCAGCGAATGTCATGCTTTTCGAAGGCATGAACAGACACACACTAGAGCAGAAAACCTATGTACACAACCATTATGTAAAGCCTTTGTCACACACAGACATTGTAAAAGACATGTATGGACTCACCCTGGGGAGAAATCATTTCCATGTAATCAGTGAAAAGCTTTCACCATGTATCTTCTTTCTCAATTACACAAACATACATTGATCAGAAAAAAATAAAATAAAATCTATTTCTAGCAAAGCCCCCGCCTTCACCTTTAGTTCCAATCTCCAGAGGCACAAGTTGTCTTACTTGCTAATTGGCCTTAAAAGAAAACCCACTGTATAAAGTTCATAGGAAGGTGAGTGAACAATTAAAAAGAATTTACAGCAAAAAAGCAGCAAGTATGAGGATGGAGACAGCCCCTCTTACCCCACAGCCCAAAGCCAGCTTTCTGAAGGTGCCCAGGGTGCAGAGAGAACTCTGCACTCAGGGCCTCAGTGTAATGCAAGGACATGGCCTCTGGGGGCACAGGGGTCTGGGTCCACATTTACTAGTTGTGTGGTCTCCAGCAAGTCACTTAGCCCCTCTATGCCTCAGTTTCCTTGTCTGTAAAATGGGGATAATACTATTTCACCGGGTTATTCTGAGGCTTAAGTGAGATAATGAAGGCAAAATCCTAGTACATGGTGCCTGGAAAACCTTCTTCCTGCATTCATTTTCTGACTGGCCTTTATGTTTCATCAGAAATACCAACTTAGACTGGGTGTGGTGGCTTGTGCCTATAATCCCAGCGCTTGGGAGCCTAAAAAACAGGAGGATCACTATTAATCTGATCTGTGTAGTGAGACCCTGTAGGTCCTATACTAAATACATTAAAGAAAAACAAAAAAGAAATGCCAACTCCCCTCTAGGGCGTAACTACAAGCCCAGGAAGAGGTGGCATCAAGGACAAGGCAGAAGTACACCCTGAAGTGGCAAAGACCACAAGAGGGTAGCTGGGTGAGGAGGCTCTGGGTGAAAGTGTGGCAAGGACCTGACAGAGTCCAGAGTCATGGCTCCTTTTCACATGATCCCAGAGTATTCTCAGCTCAAGCTGGACATGTACTGAGAAATGCAGATGCATGGATTGTGGGTTCTGAGCCCAGGACAGACACCTCGACCAAGAATGTAAGGGTCTATTAATTTATAGATGCTTAACACACTGCACCCCAAGCAAGCACCAACAAGAGAAAAAGGAACCAAAGCCTCTGGCCCTGAGTCCTTCCCCAGGCACAGACTGACTCTGCCCTCTGCCAAGCTTCTGCCTTGGCCCCAACATGCCACACTGGGCCTCAAATTCTCTCTTTCCAACTCTCCTCCACAATAGCTACACTCCAGCTTATCACAAAGGCTCCAGGTCCTGTCCAAGGCTTGATGGCTTAAATCTGGAAGGTCCCGCCAAAGGCTCCTGCATTCAGAGGCAGCCTGGGAAGGTAACTGGATAATGCAAGCACCTGCTCAGTGGACTGCTATTAGGACATGGGGTCTGTTCAGAAAACAGGGTGATGTGGAAGGATGCACCTTATTCCCTGTTTCCTTTCACTCTGTATCCTGCCTATTAGGATGAACTGACCACAGACTGAAACTGTGAACCAGAAGCCTCCACTCCTTTTAGTTGCAAGATCAGGGACTGTGTCCCAGTGACCAGGACGTAGCTAAGACCTGGGCCCTCCTCCTTTGCAGATCCCTCCTCTTGAGCTAGCAAAGGAGGCTCTCCAAGATGAGCCTTCCTATAGGAAGCATCTGGCCCTAACTTCCTCTCTGGTCAATACCAGGTCCTGGCAGCTGATATCCTGATGGAATCTCAACCTCCATATGTACAACAGAAAAGCCTTCCACTCCTTCCTCTGAAGCTCTCAATCATCAGCAACAAATGACCATCATCCTCCGGTCATTCAGGTTGAAGGGGTGGTGTCCATTTCCATTGCTCTCTTCTGTTAGATTCAGAAGAACCTGTACAAGCTAGCTCTGCCACCTTTCCTCACCTGTCATTTCCTTCTGGTCTCAGGTCCAGGACCTTTTGACTGCACTAAGAGTCAGCCAAGTCATCTTCCTAGAAGCATAATACACTGTGTATATTTATCTTTCTAAAGCCCTGGCTCATAATTTCCTTGGTGTTTCTCCCATGCCAACTCTCCAAAGTTCAAATTCATTTAAACAAAGTTCAGTTTCGATCAATCCTCGCCAACCTGCTTAGTCTTATCCCTTTACTACCCTCTCTTCTTCAAATTGGATAATCTCTTTCCCTTCACCTGTCCAAAGCCTTGCAAATTCCATCTGGAAAGAGTCTTCTATATCTTTAATCTTGCACGATCTTGGTATACTGCTGAATCACCCATGAAAGTTTTCTGCCTGGGGCCTCATGATCTAACCTTGTTCCCTGTAAGTAGAAGGTATTGCCTATGTTCCTTAGGACACCACAGCCAAGTATACTTCTAATTGTGCTCCTGTCACTCTCATGGCTGGTGGCACATCCAGCTGTCCTTCCACTAGGCTGCAGACAATATGAAGGACTATGTCTCAATACATCTGTGCTTGGGTCACTCACAAGGCTTGGCAGATACAAGTGTTTGAGATAGAACTGAATAGAGGCCTGGCCTGATAGCTCAGCAGACTAAAAGCACCTGGTTAGGCAGAGCACAGCAGCAGGGGTTCGATCCTTGGCATGGCGTGCCATGCTGGCCCTACCCCATGTGGGGCATGCTGAGATGGCAATTGAGACTGGGTGTGACAGCACACAGTTATAATCCCAGCACTTGGGAGGCTGAAAACAAGAGAATCACTATGAGTCTGATCTGCGTAGTGAGACCCTGTAGACTCTGTCCTAAATACAGGAAAACAACAATAACAACAAAAAACCTGAATGGCTGCATGGGTCTTGGTAGAGAATAAAAGTAGTGGCCAAAGGGGGAAAATGTCACATACAGGTCATGTTCTCCAGTGACAGGTATGGTTATAACAGTAAACTGATACAAGCTCAGTAAGTTTCTTTGAAGAATGCAATTTCAAGTCTGAGTTCAGCAAAGTGCCTACAAAGTCTGGAGTAAGTTATTTTATTAGCCCTAAAACTTGAATGCCATCTGTAGAATGAAAAGACAAAGTAGATGTTTCCCTATAGTTTCATTATTCTGCTGTTAGTCCTGGCAGGCTCAATGCATTCAAGGTTTAAAAGACAGGATGCTGAAAGGATGAGGATTATTTCTTAAAGCAGATGTGGTAACAAGTTGGTATGATGGCTAAGAACACTGTTATTTTAACATTAGTGGGGCCTCAGGAAGTTCCTGTGAGACCATCTAACTCAAACCTCAGGTGAGTGGCTCAGTGAAGCAAATCTAGGGTCTAAGACAGGCTCCACTCCTCTGAGGTTCTCCCACTAACTGCTCTGAGGTTGCCATCTCACACACTAGGCAGACTGCACTCTCCCAGCAGACCCTACAGAAAAACCTGTCCAGAGGACTGGTGACAGGCCAGTGGTGGACAGGCGCAAGGGTCTAGGAAGCCAGAGGTCATGGGAATGGCTATGATGTTTCACTGGCTATGTGTTAAACAAGGATGTATGTGGTCAGCCTGGCACTTAGAAAGCTGATGATGGTTTTAGTTTTGCCAACAAGGAGGGTTCAAATGGTGCACACCTGTAATCCAGCACTCAGGAGGCCCAGACAGGAGGATCCCTAGTCAATATAGGGAGACTCATCTCAATAAAACAAGCAAGTAAATAAAAGGAAGGTTCAATACACAAACAGTACTATCACAGAGCAAAGCTATTTTAGTGAAAAGATACTCTAAAGGTGGTGATTTAAAGGTGCATATAATTACACTTCTGTTTCTATAGAAAAACCAGCTGTTATTGCCTGTTTAGGTGTGTCCCCCGCAAAGCCTCAATGCAGTCATAAGTGGGGCTTTTTCAGAGGTAGCTGGATCTGGAGTGTGTGATGCTGGGATTGATTCACAGTACAATGCTAGGCTCAAGGGCACTAAAAGGGAGGGTGTGAGTGACACCCTAAGTAGTCTAGATAAGATAAAAGGGCAGAAAGATGCTGTTAAGGCCCATTGTTGCTTTGCTACTTAGTCTACCCACCATGAACTGTTCTCCTTTGCTACATGCTATCCGCTCTAGAGCCAGCTGTTCATGGACTGAAATCTCTATAAACTGTGAGCTAAATAAACCTTTCCCTCCCTTAACTTTGGTTGTTGAGTTTTCATCTCAGCAATGAGAAAAAAGTAACCAAGACTCCAGCCACTGCCGTTTGAGGCTGCAGTAAGAGCCTTGTATCTAAAGACAGAAAGTAATAGGAACCCTCAGAATGGGTTCTATTTTCAAATAGACAAATCCCAGGATGCTATATTAGTTATCAGTTTCATGCCAGTACTGAGGGGCCATGTCCAAAAGATGAGCCAAGGACACAGCCACGGTGGGAATAAGGATGATTTCCCTGAAGAAAAGCAGACTCTAAAGAGCAGAAAAGCACCACTGTAGAAACACAGACCCAGTCCATGTTTCTCTAAAACCAGGGCCAGAATCATGGTTCAAGTCACAGGACAAGTTTCTGACTTGGAGCTTCCAGCTCTGTGCAGGATGAGCTCATGAAGCAGCAAGACCCCATCACCAGAGGCATTCACTCTTCCAATTCTCACCATCCTCACTATTCAGACTGTGTGGGGCATAATTCTGTCCCTAAGAGTACCAACCTACAAAACTCTTATGTATCCAGCAACTCTCTGTTTCAATCCTGTGTCCGGCAGCAGGGCTTCGGTCTCTGGGATAAGTTGCGTCAGGATATTAAGTGCTCCAAATTGGTCAAGCAATGGCCATGACTCATCCAGATGGCTGACACTGACAAAAGATCTACAATCTGCTGTACACAGTTTCAGGGTAAATTCTAAGGGGATTTGACTGATCTTGTCAGACACAAAAGTTACATTTTTAGTTATATAGGTCTTGCTTTATCTTGGTCTTAACCATCCAGCAGAAAAGTATAAACACAAGGTATAAAAGTAAAGCCATGTTAATATGCTGAGCTGTAAAAGTCAACAACTTCTGTCATTGCCAGTTCTGCTGATAACCCACTACTATTATGGACTATTGGACTATATTGGATTATTTTGCTGAATTCACAAACCTACAATAATTGAATGGCAATGGAACACCCATCTCTGACAAAACTAAACAAAAAAGGGGGATATAAATGAAGGTCCATTTTGTAGTGAAAAAATATATATTTGTATATACAAAATAGGATAGATAGCTACTTTCTCTTAGTTTAATGAGAAGAAAGATTTATACTAAAAAGTATTTAGACAAGATATCATGTCTGCATCTTGTACTCTGAATAACTACTACAAAGACAATGTGCAATGTATTAATTATTGTAACTGTCCTACTGACCTGTTTTGAAACTTTCATTGCTATTTCTTTCTCAATAAATTTAATTTTTTAAAAAAGGATATTAAGTGCTCCTGAGCATTTGGTCATTTGTTTAATATGTATCTTCTCTAGCACACTATATTCCATGACAATAGGGATAGCATGTCTCTAAGGTCCAGCATAGAGCCTGGGATGTAAGTATCTGGGACTGAAAGAAGACCACTGACCTGGGAGAATACCATGAAAAGAAATTCTATGTTGAGCATGGCTGTGAACTACATTAGTTCTCAGGCATCTTTTAATTTGCTCCATGCCCAGGATCTTGGTGTATTCTAAGGTTTTTGTTTTTTTCTTGTTTTTTTTTTGGGGGGGTGGGAGGCTGTCAGTGCTTGGGGCCAAATCCAAGGGATGAGATATATCCTCAAATAAGCATATCCTACCAAGTGAGCCATGACCCTAGTCCTGTAATCTAAGAGTTATATTGGCATTTCTAGTAGTTAGAATCTATGTGAAACTTGTGGTCAATAGACTGCCATGCCCTTTTCACTAATAATATTCTACATTTGTATAATTAACTTAACCCACTGTAAGGCTGCACACTAAAAAGGGATCCATTTTACCTAAACACTTAGACATATTCAGAAGACGGAAGATTACTTATCAAAAGCACCACCCCGAGCCGGGCGTGGTGGCGCATGCCTGTAATCCCAGCACTCGGGAGGCTGAGGCAGGAGGATTGTTGTGAGTTCGAGACCAGCCTGAGCTACAAAGTGAGCTTAAGGCCAGCCTGAACTGCATAGTGAGACCCTGTCTCAAAAAGACAAAAAAAAAAAAAAAAAAAAAAAAAAAAAAAAAAAAAAAAAAAAAAAAAAAAA
>PVKA01046467.1:0-14914 GCA_004027165.1 Ctenomys sociabilis
ATTTTGTTTACTAACCATTTCAAATTTCCCCACAATGAAGTCATATCACTGTTAGAAGGGAAAACTCATTCCATAGAAGTTCATTATTTATGTTGCATATTTTAAAGTAATTGTAGATCTTTCTCCTATGGTTAAATGTACAAAATTAATATTTACTCAGTTTATCAGTTTTGAGGTTGTGCTTGATGCTATCATTATTGTTCATTGTACCAATCTAGTAAGGATGTCATACCTCTTATAATCCGTTGTTCTCCCTTACATGACAATGCTGTCATACTGTGGGATCATAGCTATCACCAGCATGCAGTATGAAAATACCAAATTCTCATTCACAATAAATGAGGAATGAGGCCAATGAAATAGCTCAGCAGTCTAAAGCACTTTGCTTAGGCAGGCACAGAAGCACTATAGTTAGATCCCAGGTACCACATATCATAAAAACTGTGCCACCAGGGTCAGCTGAGGCATCCACTAAAAAAAAATAAATTGGAAATGTAGCAACTTGTGAAAATACAAAAAACAAGAGCCACATCTGAGGAGATGTCTCTAAGGAAAAGACATTTTCTAGAGAAGCAACAATACAAGCAATAAAATCAGCTACCATAAAAAACTTAGAAGCATCAAGATCTCTGTGTATCAAGCACAGGCCAGCTCCTGGTTGAGTCCTTCCACCACATTCTCAGGACCCTTCCCATCCCGCTCTCACAGGAAATCTCCACCCCTCCCCTCCAGCCCAATGACAGGCATGGTTAGAGTCTACCAGAGTTTATATACTCCCCTGTTCCTTCTAGGCCAGGGGCACAACAGAGGGGCTCCATAGATTCACTGTTGTGCCAGAGAGGCACAACAGGTTCACATCCAAGGGCTGCAGCGAGAAGGGGCTGAACACAACAGCTAGACCCAAGTCAGGCATAACTGGATAAACCCAAACTTAATAGATATGCACCCAAATTTGATTAGGTGCTAAGTTTTTAACTGCACCAAAGCTCTCCACCAAAAGTCAGAGGTCAGTGCTATATGAAATGACAAAGAAAAGGAGGAAAATGCAATCTCAGGCACTGAGCCCACCCAGAACAGTGCAAAGTACACTACATCTCATTGATGTAATTCAGGTATAAAAAATAAGATATGTAAGCAGTTACACTCTCTTAATTTACTGATAAGAGACATATGCTCTAATAATGTCTGTAAGTATAATAGCAGTATGCACCTTCTATGATACCAAAACATTATGAAAACAGTTTGCAATGTACTAATTTATCAAATCCATCTTGTCAAGGTATCTTAAAATTGTCTCATTGATATGTGTACTTCAATAAAATAAAAATTAAGAAAAAAAACTAAAAAAAAGTATTTCTTGTCATGACACACCAATTATGACCATACTGTCTCTCAAGTAAAAAAAAAAGAAAGAAAGAAACAACAACAACAACAACAACAACAACAACAACAAAAAAGTACACTACCTCAGCTGAAATGTATGAATTAATTGCATAGGAAGTAAAGAAGAAACGGCAGAAAGGTATAGAGGAACAGAGAGAAGAATTAATTTCTGGAACAAAAAAGACATCTCTGAATTCATAGCATCTGAAGTAAAGAATCAAATGGAGAAACACATGGAAAAAATACGGTGACCACCAAAAACAAGTGCAGAGAACACTAGCTCAGCTGAAATCTATGAATTAATAGTCAGAAGTAAATAAGCAATAGCAGAAAGGGATAAAGGAACTAAGAGCAGAGTGAACTTGTGAAATAAAAAAAAAAGAAATCTGAATGCATAGCATATGAAGTAAAGAATCAAATACAGAAACATATTGAGGAAACCCAATGTGAAAAAAAAAAAAAAACTCTGAAGCAAAACAATTAATAGCTGCATCTAAAGATCTTAATGACTTGCTGTATTCTATTTGCAAAGATTTTATTGGTAATTTTTGCATCTATGTTCACGGAGGAGATCGGTATGTAGTTCTCTATTTATAATATACTTATACTATATATTATCAGTGTAATACTTGCCTCAAGGAATGATTTTGGGAGAAGTGTTTCGTTTTAAATTTTAATGAAGAGTTTGAGGAGTGTAGGGATTATATCTTCTGTGAATTCCTCTTAGAAGTCAACCATGAATCCATTAGTACCTGGACTTTTCTTTGTTGTCAGGCTTTTTGTTACATTTCATATTTCACCAGCTCTTATTGGGTTATTGAGAGTTGTTAAACCTTCTTGATTCAGTTTTGGTAATTTGCAATTTTCAAGGAATCTCTCCATTTCTTCTGTGTCTTTTATTCTGTGAGCATAAAGATTCTCAAAGCAGCTGTTGATAATCTTCAGAATTTCCACTGGGTCTGGAGTGAATACACCCTTTTCATTCCTCATTGCTTCTATCTGAATTTTTTTCTTTCCTCTTTTTGATGAAGTTATCTAGGGGCTTATTGATTTTATTTAGTCTTTGAAAGAACTAGCCTTTTGATTCCTTAAATATCTGAACTGTTTTCTTTGTCTCAATTGAATTAATTACTGCTTTAATCTCTATGATTTCTTCCTGTCTTTGGGATCTGGGTTTAGTTTCCTCTTCCTTTTCTAAATGCTGGAGGTGCAGCATTAGGGTGTTTATTTGTTCTCGTTCTGCTTTCCTAACATGTGAGTTCACAGCTATGAATTTTCCTCTGAGAAATGTTTTCATTGCATCCAATAAATTCTGATACGTTGTCTTTGAATTTTCATTCAATTGTAGACATGAATTTCTTGTTTAATGTACTTTGTGACCTATTTTTGCTAAGTAAGGTGTTTTTTAATTTGCATGTATGTAGGATTTTTTTCTGATTTCTTTTGTCAGTTATTTCCAGTTTCATTTCACTGTGGTCATATAATATGCATGGGATAATTTCTATTTTCTTGAATATACTTAAGCATGACTTACGGAGCAGTATGTGGTCTATTTTAGAAAATGACTGCCTATACAGCTGAAAAAATGTGTATTCAGCTGTGTTTTGGTGGAACACTCTGTATATATCCACCAGGCCCATTTGTTTCAAGCTCTACCTCAGTTCTGCTACTTTGCTAATTTTTTTTGTCTGGTTAATGTATCTTTTTTGAGATAAGGGTGTGTTAAGGTCTTCTGTTAAGATTATGGTCTTGGATATTAGATTTTTCATGTCTGTTAAGATTTATCTTATATAGTTGGGTGCTTTCGTGTTGGTGCATAGATATTTATGAGTGTTTTCTCTTCCTCTTAAATTTTTTCCCTAATCAGTATATAATGCCCTTCTTTATTTCATTTGATCATTCTTGCTTTGAAGTTCACACTGTGTGAGATAAGGATTGCTACCCGTGCATTTTTCTGAGTTGCTGGGGCATGCAGTATTTTTTTTCAACCTTTGACTTTCAGCCTGTGTATTTTTTTATAAGTTAAATGTGTTTGTGGTATGCAGCATATCGTTGGGTTTTGTTTCCTAATCTACTGTGCCCATCTACTTCTATTAATTAGTGAATAGAGGCCATTTCCATTGATGGTTATAATTGAGATGTGTTGACTTACAATTGACATTTTATTTTCCTACTGTTATTTACTCCTTTTGTACTGTGTTTAATTGTTTGCCCTATTTAGTCAGTTCCTTCTGTTTTTCTTGGTGCAGTTCTGATTATTTTGGTCCCTCTCTAAAACATCTTTCAGTAGTCTGTGTAGACTATGTCATCATTAAATACCTGTTCCATGTTATGCCTAAAATGTTTGATATTCAGACACATAGTGAAGTTACTCCCAACTGCACATATTGTATGATAATAATAAGTTATTCTTCTGGATGCGTAACAACCTAAGTTTGCAGACTGAATATTAGAGAAATAGAAGAGCCAGTTATGACATCCAACATTTTCATCCTAGCCATTCGAGGTCAGTGAAGACTCAGGACATAGGAGAACCTATACTGTAACACCATGTAACTCAGTTGTTTCCCAAATTTTCTGACCAAGGAGATTTTGGAGCCACATAGGAATGTGATAGGTGTCATAGACTGTGCCTAAAAAGAGTCACATGTAGAGAAAACATTCTCTCAGGATTTCAGAGAGAGCAAATGGGTGAAGTAAAGGCCGTGACTCATGCACATGGCTGACACTGACAAAAGATCTAAAAAAATGCAGTAGAGGATTACAGGATAAATCGAGAGGGGACTTGACTGACCTTGTCACATACAAAAGATACACTTCTTGGTATATAGGTCTTGCTTTATCTTGGTCTTAGCCATCTAGCAGAAAAGTATAAAAATGAAGTGTATATAGTAAATCTATAGTAATATCCTGAGCTGTGAAAGACTCAATTCAACAACTTCTACAGATAACCTAGTATTATTGTAGACTGCTGGACTGTGTTGGATTGTTTTCCTGAAATCCTGCACCTATAGTATTTAGATACCAATGGAATTCCCATCTCTTACAGGACTAAACAAAAAAAGGGAATACAAAGAATGTCCATTCTGTATCTGTATATACAGTGTAGTTTGGATAGATATACACGTACTTTCTCTTAAATCAATGAGAAAAAATATTTGTAATAATAGCGTTTGGACAGGATATCTTGACTGTATCTTGTAATATAGATAATCTCTAAAAAGACAGCTTGTATAAGGTATTAATTATTGAAATTGTCCTATTAATCATCTTTTAAATTGTGTTATTGCTATTTGTTTCTCAATAAAATACATTAAATAAAACAAAAATTGTTATATAGATATAATTCAATCCAAATAAAAGTATTAGTAATATTCCTTAAAGAAATGTAAAAAAAAAAATCCAAAATTCATATGTGATCAGAAGAGAGCTTGAAGAGCAAAAGAATCCCTCAGCTACAAATGCAAGGTGTAGTAGAGACACAAATTAAGAATTTCAAGTTGTACCACAAACCACAGTCATAAAAACAGCATGACAATGGAAAAACTGTAAGCCTCCTGGGTCAGAAAAAGAAAGAATTGCAGACACACTCAGCTATGTTATTCTTAACAAAGGCCCTAATTATTTTTCCCTGAAGTAAATGGTTCTGGATATTGGCTATCCACATACCAAAGGCTGAACCTCGGTCCATGTCTCCCACCATGCACCAAACTAACATCCATGTGGATCAAAAAGCTACACATTAGAACAAAACCACTTAATCTGCTGGAAGACAAAACAGATAATACTCTTGAAGGCACAGATATAAGCAAAAATTTTCTAAGTAAAACCCTCGTTGTATGAGAAATAGTACTCAGGACAAATGGGGTCACACTGAAAAAAAAAAAAAAAAACATTTCTTCACAACGAAGGAAACTATGAAGAGAGTGAAGAGACAGCCTACAGAAAGAAAAAAAAATTGCCAGCTTTTCGGTAGAGAAAGGACTATTATCTAGAACAGTGGTTTCAAATGTATGGCAGGCTTTTTGATTGTTGAAAGCTCTAAAAGTTTTGCCATTACTCATTAAGAATATATGACATCTCAAAAAAAGACCCTCCCAAATTTAAAAACCTAATTAAATATATACATCTGAGATATAGATACTTCCTAGATGAAGAAATACAAATGATGAATAAATATATGAAAAATATGTTCATCATCACTAGTCATTCAAGAAATGCATATTAAAATAGCACTGAGATTCCATGTCCAGAAAGAATGCTACCATTAAAAGTGAACCAATCACAAATGCTGGTGAGGCTGTTGAGACCAAGAAACTCTTCATTATTGTTGGCAGTACTGAACTGTCATCATAATGTGAAAGTACAAATTGCACATCAACAAGATGTTCTGCATTTAGGCATCTTCCCAAAAAGATTTAAAGACTTTATATTACAAGATATGTCCATACTCATGTTTAGAGCTGTGCAATTCTTAACAGCTAAATCTGGGAAACTTCTTATGCATCTAACTCATAAATGGAGTGTTGTGCTATCATCTGCAAGGAAAATGAACTTGAGTTATTTAGAGAAAATAGGATCAACCTAGAGAGCATAATGTTGAATGAAATAACTCAGACACACAAAATTACATATCACATGGTTTCTCACAAACACACAAACACACACACACACACACACACACACATATATATATATATAGTGATAGAATATATGTGTGATACATAGATAGATAGATGATAGATAGACAGACAGACAGACAGACAGATAGACAAATCAATGAATATGAAGTTAAAAAGAGAAAGAAGAAACAGGAAAAGGAATGATAATGCAATCCAGTACAGATATTGTGTCTAAAATTATACTTGATAGTACAATTATCTCACATGTTTTATATGTTCCTTATCCCATCAGGCTGGCTTTCAAATTATGTATGTTGTAGTTAAATTTACAAGGTCTTATAGGATAAATAAATGAATGTGATTCTGGAAAAGAAAAGAAGGATGGTGAAACAGAGACAAGGGAATAGAAATGTGTTATGTATATGTACCAGTCTTCTAACAGTGAATGTAATTATGATGTAATACAAACATATATTGATAAAGTAAAAAAAATTATATACAGAAAGGAAAAAACTTTAAAATCATCAACAAGGGAGAAAGAGGATAAGACAAAATGACAAAAGAGAGAAGCAAAATTCCACCCTAGACTTCTAGTCCATTCAAGACAATTCCAAGGAAATACAAGATAGTAGAAATCAAAAGCTACCCACCTACATTTTCTGAAGTGTCAGAAACAGAAGAAAAAGAAACAGACTAATGGAGATTAGAAAAAATTTCTCATATAAAACATAAATGACAATCAAAATGAAGGACTTACTCAGTGAATCTGGAGTAGACACAGATAAAAATATAGAGGATTCCTTGGAAGAAAGCAGTTCAAGTGCTGAAAGAAGAAACCTTCCAAGTAGATTGATACGCTCTGCAAAACTGTCATTCAAAATCAACAGAGAAATAACATATTTTCATGACAAATATCAGTGGAAGAAATTCACGACTATACAACTTGCTCTCCAAAACCTTTTGAAAGACATTTCAGAAAGAGAAAGTGAGGACTACAATCATAAGAACACCAAGAGCAAGAACCCTCTAGGAAGGCCATGCAATTAAATAGAGGGAACAGACAAGAAATCAAAGGCAGGATAATAAGAAATCAAAGATAATTATATATATATATATATATATATATATATATATATATATACTCACTCCAGAAATAATGGCTATCATAAGGAAACCAACCAACAACAGATCAACAGATGTTGGAGAGGTTGTGGGGAAAAGGGAGCACTTCTCCACTGCTGGTGGGAATGTAGACTGGTACAACCAGTGTGGAGGTCAGTGTGGAGACTCCTCAAAACAGTAGGACTAGAAATCCCACTCAAGCCGGCTATCCCCCTACTGGGAATTTTCCCAAAGGATCTGAAAACATTGTATCACAGTGATATATGTGTACCTATGTTTATATATAGCAGCGCAATGTGTGATAGCAAAATCTTGGAAACAACCAAGATGTCCGTCAGATGAGGAATGGTTGAAAAAGATGTGGTATTTCTATATAATGGAGTATTACTCAGCTATTAAGAATGATAAGTTTGAAGCATTTATACTGAAGTGGATGCCACTTGAACATATACTCGTAAGTGAAATAAACCAGACACATATGTATAAATATCATATAGTCTCCCTAGTATAACAAGTGAAAAGCAGAAATACTAAAGGAAATGTACAACAATAACTAAAATCAATTGAGTAAGATAAGGCAAAGTGAATGGCATTTGCTGCAGGATACTAATCAGCTTTTCTTCTGGATGGTTAACAACCTCAGTTCAAAATCAGAGTTGGAGAAATAGAAGAGCCATAAGGCCAGTCAACGTTTTGGCTCTAGCCTTTCAAGGTCAGCGAAGACTCAGGACATAGGAGAACCTGTACTGCAACATCATGAAACTCAGGTGAGCTCCACATTTTCTGACCAAGGAGATTATGGAGCCACAGAGGAAAGAGATTGAAGTTTCATAGTGTGCCTGGGGAGAGACACATAGAGAGAAAACTTTCTCTCAGGCTCTCACAGAGAGCAAACTGGTCAAGCATTGGCCATGACTCATCCACATGGATGACACAGACAAAGGATCTTAAGAATAATGTACAGGACTACAAGATAAGCCCTAAGGGGACTTCACTGACCTCATAAGAAACATAAAGTCCATGTGTTGGTATATAAGTCTTGCTCTATCTAGGTCTTAAAAATGAAGTATACATCACGGGGCCATAATATTAAGCTGAGCTGTAAATGGCTATGGTCGACAACTTCTTTGAATAACTCACTATTGTGGTGTAATGCTGGATTGTGTTGGATTGTGTTGTTGAGTTCAAGCACCTAAGTTAGTTGAATGACAATGGAGTGCCCACCTTTGACAGGTGTAGACAAAGGAAGGGGTATAGAAAGAAAAAATCATGATGTGTGTGTATAGACAGTACAGTTGGGATAGATAATGCTGTGCTTCTACATAATCCTATGAGAGGCAAGATTTGCACTGATGATGTCGGCTTCTAGTACTATTGTCATCCAGTAGGAAAATAATTATTGAATTTTTGATATAATTCAGATATAAAAAATAAGATAAGTAAACAGCTACACTCTGAATTTACTGATAATAGACATCTGCTATAATAATGTCTGTAAGTATAATATCATGTTTGCACCTTGTACAATACCAAAACAGTATGAAAACAGTTTGCAATGTATTAGTTTATCGAATCTGTCTTGTTAAGGTGTCGTAAAACTGTCTGATTGATATTTGTACTTCAATAAAATAAAAAATAAATTAAAAATAAACAAAGGCAGGATAATAATAAATCAAAGATAATTATATATATATATATGTTATAACAATCAATGTTAAAAAAATCTCAATTCATGAAATCAAAAGAAATAATTTCATAGGATGGATCAAGAAACATGATCCAACATTATGTTGCATGCAAGAATCATATTCAACTTAAAAAGAAAATTGTATTCTGTAAGTCAAAGGATAGACAATTATACTCCAAGTAATATGAAGCTGGAGAAAAGTTGAAGTAAATGTTCTGTTTGTAGACAAGGTGAAACTTGAGATGATACTGATGAAAAGAGACAAACACTCACTACATAATGTTAGGTGAAATCTCTAACAGGAACACATCATAGTCTTAAATATATGTACATTGAGTATCAGTGCACTGAACTATATAAAACAATATTAACACATATGAAAAACCAAATAAGCACTAGCACAGATGCAGTGATGTGCATTAGTTCAGCACTATTTACAAATAGATGAATTAGAAAAAGAAATATCAGAACTAAAACAAACCTCTCAACAACAGGACTTGGTAGATGTTTACAAGCTATTTGATGCTGAAACACAAAATACACATACTTCTCAATTACACATGAAACAGTTTCCAAAGCAGAATACATGCTACACAATTGAACAAGCTTATGTAAATTTAAAGGACTAAATTATTCCATGCGTATTATTAGAACATAATGCAATGAAATTGGAAATCAATGGCAAAAGAAACTAGAAAAAACCCATAAAGACATGAAAATTAAATAATATTTTATTGAACAACCAAGGATCATGATAAAATTAAAGAGAAATATGTATTATGTGATAATGAAAATATAGCATATTATAATTTATGGACTGGAATAGAAACAGTCCTATGATGAGAATTAATAGCAGAAAGTTCTCATAACATGAAACAGAATGAGCCCAAATAAATAACTGAGTATTGAGCCTGAAACTTCTGAACAAAGAAGAGAAAGTCAAGCTCATGTTGAAGTAGCTCTGAACAGAATATATATTAACCAGTTCGCTTATCATGTTTACTTGTGAGCCTGTCCAAGGCTCAGGCAAACATACTCAGTATGTGAACCTCTGTGATCTACTGGTGCCACTGAGGCCTATAATGGTATGGGAACCCATGAGGCCTTAAAGGACAATCAAAAGTCACAATGAAGGTCACTTGGCTCCTATCTCGATTTGCCAAAGAAAGACTACAAAGACTACAGCTGCAGAAATTTCCCTGGTAAAAACTTCCTACAGATAACACAACTATTAACACAGGTATTGCTTGGAGAAGTCCTTGAAGGGTCTCCCAAGTCCTAGATTGATTCCTTAATCATCTTTAGTATACTTTGTTTGAAAAGCTGCTAACTAGGAGAAACCAGAGAAGTCCTTGGTCTTATACCCTGGAAAATCTCTGTGCAAGGGTTTGGGTCCTCCTGGAGTTCCGAATCCTTCCATTTGTCTCACTTATTTAAGACTTCACCATCTGTTCCTTTGGGAGTTTACAGGCCTGAGCAGCCCACAACTAAGAAATATTGTTAATGCAATACATATGAGGGAGGAAATTATAAAGATCAGTAGACAAATTATTACACTTGAGACTAAAAAAAAAGAAAATACAAAGAATCACTAAAGAATGCTTTCTTTCAAAGAGTAAATTAAACTCAGAATTTTAGCCAACCTCATCAAAAGGAAGAAAAAGATCAAATTTGTGCAATTAGGAATAAAAAGGGCCATATCACAAGTAATAGGGAAACCAAGATCATCAATTACTGTTTGAAAATTATTTATTCTAATAAGATGGAAAATATAGAAGAAATGTATAGATTCCAAGATACATATGAATTACGAAAGCTGAATTGAGAATTAAAAATTCTCCATAAACCAGTATCAGTCAATGAATTCTAAAATATATTTAAAATCTTACCTACAAAAAATCCCAGGATTTTATGAATTCACTGATGAATTCTCTAAGAAATGTAGAGGTAATCTAATGCTGTTACTCCTGAAACTCTTTAAGGAAATTGACAGGGAAACCATATTCCCAAAGTCATTACTGGAAGCAATTATTTTTCTGCATCTAGGACAGGGTCCCACTGCATAGATTGGACACGTAATGATCTCCTGCTTTCAGTCTCCCAAGTGCTGGGACTACAGGTGTGCATCACCATGCCCAGTTTCCACCACTATCTCTGTGAACCCCGTGGGAAGCCCCAGTAGGGCATGCTGGGCATTGAACTTTGCCACTGCACTCTGCCTGAGCAGGCACTTTAGTCTGCTGAGTTATCAGGCCAGCCCAGCAATTATAACTTCGATACAAAAAAGAAGGACCCATCAAAACGTGAACTACAAATCAACCTCCTTAATGAACATGGGCACAAATATCTTCAATATGATACTGGTAAACAAAACGAAACAAGTAACCAAGAAAATTTTACAGCATGACCAAAGAAGATACACTCTGGTGATGCTGGGATATTCCAATATACACAAATAAAAAATGTAATACACCATGTGAACAGATCCAAATGAAATTCATATGATCATCTAAAAATGTAGGAAAATAATTTTGCAAAGTCCAACACCAATTTGTGACAAAAATCTTATAGAAAATTTGAATGGATAAACTTTATCTCGCTCTGCTTAAAGCCATCTATGACAAATCAACAGCCAGCATCAGGCTAAATGGTAAAAATATGAAAGCTTTCACTCTAAAATCAGGAACAAGACAAGGATGGTTCTGTAACTTCTCCTATTAATATAATTCTGGAGACATTAGCCAAAGTGATTAATTAAGGGAAATAAGAAAGAGATACAGGAAAGGAAAAATATTATTTCTGGATGACATGATGTTCTACTTAGAAACCACCCAAAACTCTACCAATAGACATCTAGAAATTCAGTTGCATATCTGGATATAATGTTAGCACTCAAAAGCAATAGCATTTACACACACACACACACACACACACACAAAATAAACCCACTTATAGAGAAATAGGGGCGAAATTGCACCCTTTACAATAGCTTCAAAACAGAAATATTTAGGCATCAACCTAACAAAGGAAATAAGAGATCTTTACATCAAAAACTACTCTGAAAAAAGAGATCAAAGAGGATTTCAGAAAATGGAAAGATATCCCTTGTTCCTCATAGAAAGAGACACCATTGTAAAAGTGGCCATAGCATATGAATGTAATGCAATACCACTCAAGGTACCTTAAAGAGAGAGATTATTTTTGAAATTAATTTAGAACTAGAATGTCTTATCACAGCAAAAAACAATCGCTGGAGGAAAAGGCAAGTCAAGGATGATCCAAGTCCCTAAAATGAGATTATACTTCAAAGCTACTGTGATTACAAAGAGTATGGTACTGGGAAAAAGCAGACCTTAGGATCAGCAGCACAGATGAGAAGTTGCATAAACAATTCCAAGTACACTGAGCATCTTTTCTTCTACAAAAGGGACAAAAGCTTTCACTAGAAGGAGGAAAGCATCTTCAATAAATCATGCTAAAGGAAACTATCATTCCACTTACTGAAGAATAAAACTAGACCCATTTCTATATCCATGTACTAAACTAAAATAAAAATGGATGAAAGATATAAATATTAATGGAGAGACACTAAATACCCTCTAAGAGAGAATAGGCAAACCTCTCAAATATATAGGAATATTCAAAGATTTCATGAACAAAACCCATTCACATGGGAAATATTACAAACTATCATCAACTTGGATCACTTATTGAAAAGCTTTTGAACTGCAAAAGAAATCAGGAGCAAATTAAAAAGTTATTCCTCAGAGTGTAAACATTAAGCCAGTTGTTCCTCAAAGAACTAATATCTAGAATATACAAAGAAATGAGAAAAACCAGACATCCTAAATTTAAAAACCAAGTACAAAAATGGGAATCTTAGATGAAGAAGTACAAACAAAAATTAATATAAGAAAAAATGTTCAACATCACTAGTCACTTGAGCGATGCAATTTGAAATACTTCAGATATTTTATCTCACTCCAAACAACGGCTATTATTAAGAAATAAAACAACAGCAATTGTTGATGGACCTGTGGGGGAAAAGGAACCCTTCTTCAAAGCTAGTAGGAGTATAGACTAGTGAAATAGCAGTCGAAATCAAAGTGGAGATTCTTAAAAGTTTCATTTGACAAAGCTCTTCCCTCTTTTGGTGTCTTCATAATAATTTCAAGCACCATACCATAATGATATATGCGCATCGATGTCCATAGAGGCATCATTTGTAATAGCTAATTTGTGGAAACAACTCAAGTGCCCATCAATGAATAAGTAGATAAGGCCAGCCAAATATCTTAGTGGATTAAAGTGCCTGCACAGTGGCTGAGGTTAGACCCTGGGCATGCCGTGCCTGCCCCTTCCCTCCCCTGGAGCAAGCAGTGGTGGAGATTGAGACTAGTCATGCTTGTAACCTCAGGTGTTTGGGAGGCTGAAAACAGGAGGATCACTACAAGACTGATCTATGCAGTGAGACCCTTAGACCTTGTATTAAAATATAGAAACAAAAAATAAATTAATAAAGAAAACAAATAGATAGATGATAGATAGATAGACAGATTGATGATAGATAGATAGATAGATAGATAGATAGATAGATAGATAGATAGATAGATAGGATATAGGATTTCTCTACAGGGGAATACCATTCAATTATAAAGAAGGATAATCTCAGAGCATTTCTGGGCAATTTAATGCACCTTGAGAAAATGCTCTTAAGCAGAATAAATTGGACACACACGTATAAATCTTGGTGTGAGAAATGGAAATTATAAACAGATTAAAATGCATAACAGATTTTTAGAAATAAGAACAAATTGTTCAAAGAGGAGGGGAAAAGGGAGGGAGAAGTAGAAAAGGAAAGAAGAAAAAAGGAAAAAAATGAGAACAGATGGATAAAATGGAGGAAATTGTATGGGATGTGCACAATTATTTATTAGTTGTCAATGTATTGTTAATAGTTCTTGTTCGTGAGTAAAGGTCAGCATGTAATTTATTTGGATCATCTTTAAATTAGTTAAGTAACATTTTTATTTTGCACCACAGATGTTTTCCATCTTCTAGGTAAATTAATTCCCAGATAATTTATTCTTTTGGATGCTAATATGCATGTAATGAATTATTTAACATTTCTTCCAAATTATTGGGTGTTAATCCATAGAAACACAGATAAATTCTCAATTCTAAGACATTACTCTGTGTAGTTGTTGCATTTGTTCATTAACTCATAGATTTCATAAATTATTTGATATTTTCTCTACATAGGCATGTCCTATATAAAATAAATCTCTGCTTCCACACTTACAATTTGTAAGACTTTTTCTTCCTCTTTCCTTGTTTCCTATTTAGTTTTCATATAGAACAAATGAGGAATATGAAGACATGTTTCATTGGCTCATGGCAGTCCACAAGAACCTAACAGTTGTTACATCTTGAATGGGGATGGGGGATGATAATGACAATGGTTCAGAGAAGGGTGTGAATGAACTTTTTCACTGTGTAACATTTTGTCTTCTGGTTATAGAACCCTGTACATAGATATCTTATTAAAAAATCAAAATTATCAGTTGAGCTTTTTAAATTTAAAAAGAAATCTGTCTTTTAAAGGTGTTAGAAATATATATTGTGTGTGTGTTTGGTATGTATTTAGATATGGACACAGACACAGTCAGCCACCTTGCCTTTGACAAAACAGTCAAACATTTTCACCAGGAAAAACTTAACACTTTTACTAAGTGGTGCTAGAAAATCTGACTATATATACATGTCAAAGACTAAAACTAGATCCCAGTCTATCACCATGCACTAAAGTCAAAATAAATTAAAGGTCTAAATATTAAAAGAGAAACACTGACTCCACTGGAAGAGAATGCTGCTGTAAAGTTCGAAGACATAGGTTTTCTATCTTTATCTCTTCATTTCTTTTCTATTTCATTTGTCCTTGTCTCTCTCCCTCACTCTTTCCTTCCTTCACTCCTTCCTTTCTTTCTTCCTCCCTTCCTCCTTTCCTTCCTTCCATTTCTTCTGCCTTCCTTTCTTTCCACCTACTATATCTTCTGGCACAATGTTGAATAAACTGTTGAAAACAAGGATGCATTTATTA
>PVKA01046468.1:0-14916 GCA_004027165.1 Ctenomys sociabilis
TTTTTTTTTTTTTTTGTCTTTTTGAGACAGGGTCTCGCTATGCAGTTCAGGCTGGCTTTAAGCTCACTTTGTAGCTCAGGCTGGTCTCGAACTCACAACAATCCTCCTGCCTCAGCCTCCCGAGTGCTGGGATTACAAGCATGCGCCACCACGCCCGGCCCTATTACCATCTTTTTTTTGGCAGAACCTGGGGTCGAACTCAGGCCCTTGCACTTGCCAGGGAAGTGCTTATTCCACTGTGCCATCTCCCTAGCCCCTACTATTGCCATCTTAAGAGTGAAAAAAAGCATAGGCCAGGGAGATAGCTCAGTAGAATAAGCACTTGCTTAGCAAGCACAAGGTCCTGAATTCAATCCCTGGTACCACAAAAAAGAAAAAAGCAACTCAGAGGAAGAAAATCCTACACCTCCCTGGACCAAGGTCTATTGGTCTTTCCCTCCCCATCCCACCAGCTTTCACCTTGAACTCTGTAGGCACCATGAGCTTCGGTGTAGCAAGGCCCAGGAATGCATCAAGGCCACAGCCCAGCAGAATGGCCAAGATGGAGGAGAAGTCACTGAACACCTTCCTCACCTGGCCACATGGTGGAAATTCAGTTAGGTTTGGGCCTGCCATCCCCTTCCTCCCATTTGCACACTGAGCTCAAGTCTAAGAATTGGCCTCTCCCACAGAAGGAAAGGTGATACTCACCATAGAGGGGAAGAATGAACTTGTCTTTACATGCTTGAAGGCCGTAGCAAAGAAGAAGGAGGTAAGGAAGAGCAGAAGCGAGAAGAAGGCAATGTCTGGGACTGTGTGACAGCCAGGGCCACGAGGTTGGCCTCCCTGTTGGGTGCACTCAGATGGAGGCAGCAAAGACACATTGACCAGGCCTAGGTCCTGTGTAAAGGGGTGGTCAAGGATGGTTTTGTGGCATATGAGTAAGGCCAGGAGAGTAAGCAAAGGAAGAGGGGCCCACGGAAATACCAAGGACCCATACTCTATGGCCACGGGAAGCAATTGAGCCTCAATGACCTTATGAGGGCCAAGGAGATAGTTCAGTAGAATTAATGCTTGCCTGGCAACTACAAGGTCCTGAGTTTAATCCCCAGTACCACGAGGGGAAAAATGATCTTATGAATGTTTCCCTAGCCAATGGGGTAGGAAGAAATAGGAACTACTAACTGCTGTAGCTGTCACCCTTTCTTTTCCAGGCCCTCTTAGCAGCAAGCCCTCACCATGCTTAAGATGTCATCTCTGTTCTCTCGCTTTGTTGTTACCCATTGAGACTCATTTCCTGAGAAACAAAGAATAATTCAAGTACATTTCCTCTCCCCTCAAAATTTTCTCCAACCCCAAAGGGTTCTATAATTTTTTTTTTTTTCAGAACTGGGTATTGAACTCAGGCCCTTGCACTTGCCAGGGAAGTGCTTATCCCACTGAGCTATCTCCCTGGCCCCTATAATTTATTTTTTGAGACAGGGTCTTCTTGTATAATTCAGGTTGGCATGAACTCAATATGTAGCCCAGGCTGGCCTCAAATCCATAATCCTCTTGCCTCAGCCTTCCAAGTCCTGGGATAACAAGCATGTGCCCCATGCCCCTCTCCTCATACTCTAATCTGATGAATATAGCTAAAGCAGAGAGTTTTTAGTTCTGACTCCTTTGTCTGCTCATGCCCCATCCCTACGTGTACTCCTCAGTATGCTGCTTGCACACGTAACCCCTCAAATTCTCTACTCATCTATATTCCTGGTGCCAAGCACAGAGCACAGCAGTTGCTCTGCAAATGTTGGGAGAATATCTGTGCTGCTTACAAATCTGTGTTTCTACCAGTGGAAAAACTGGTCTTATTCATGCCTAGCACAGAGTCTGGCATAAGTTTGAAAATTCTTTCCCAGTCATGGTGAGGCCTTCTGTGTGGAGGGGTGGATGCAGTGTAATAATCCAAGCTTCTCTCTTTAATTTCTTTCTTTTTTTTTTTTTGTATTTTAGGGAATGGTCTACAGTGCATTCAGGGTCTCACTACTAGATCAGACTTTTAGTGATTCTCCTGCTTACAGCCTCCCAAGTGCTGGGATTAGAGGCATGTGCCACCATGCTCAGTCTCAATCACCCTCCCAGTGTGCCCCAAAGGCTCAGTCAGCATGGCAGGCCCAGGGATCAAACCTCGGCCCCTGCTTTACTCCACTGAGCTATTTGGCCTGCCCTTCTCTTTTTTTTTTTTTTGTATTTTTTAAACAAGGTCTTGCTATGCAACTCAGGCTGGCCTCACTATGTAGCCCACAGTGAGGTCTGAACTTGCAATGATTCTCTTGCCTCAGTCTCCCAAGTACTAGGATAATAGGTGAGTACCACCATGCCCAGCATCCAAGCCTCTCTTTACCTGGTCAGTCACTCTTCCATTCTCAAATCATTCCACCTGATTTATTTGATTGGCAGGTTTAGGGGATGAAATTGAGCACATGTGGCTCTGCCCCTTTTGGAAGCTGCCTGTTTGGTACATTGTAGTTATTTCTGTTCCTCTAAGGCAAGACATCCCTTTCCAGTGCTGCACGGCTGGGTAGGTAAGTCTAATAGCCTATTCACCTGTACGTGTAATCTATGTTCTTCTATTAGTGTTGTTAGAAATAAAGACAATATTGGGTTTTCTGGTGTCTTATTTTTCAGAGTAGGAAAATATGCTGTTGGATAAGTATTTACTAAACTTAACCAGGAGGAACCCCTCCCGCAACTTCCTTCACCTTCCCTTACCCACCTTGTGGGCCTGGGTATTGACAGAAGCAACCATAGCCAGGGGACCCAGGCCTTTGGATGGGATAGGCACGGGTCAAATGCAGCATTTTTCCCAAGGCATCGTAGATGAAGATGAGGCTGATGAGGGCACAGAAACCTTCCTCCGTGAACCGGGTAAAGTAGCGCACCAGCACACTGGCCTCTGTGGCCACCAGCACCAGGCAAAAGGTGGCCACCCAGATGCCCACCCACAGGCGGAAGGGCAAGTAGTCCAGGTTGTGATCTCTGTGAGGGTGAGAGCCAGCAAGGGGTGTCTTTCCCCACCTAAGTCAGCGTGGATAGCCTCAAGCCAGAGACTGTTCCCACCCTCTCCAGTTGACCCTGCCAGGACCAGGGTGAGGGTGTGATAGGGAGAGGCTGGGGGGGGGGCTTTCCTACCTGCTGAAAGAGAAAAGCAGGCGCTCAAAGACCAGCACTGGCCCAGTGCTGCTGAGGATAGTGAGTGGCTGGCCTGCCAGCAGGCAGAAGGCAGCTCCAGCCACCGCAGTTCCCAGGAAACTTTCCAGCACTCCCTAGAAACCAACAGGACCTTAGTATTCTCAGCTCAGAACTCAAGCTTCGGGAATCCTCCTCAGCCCATCCACAGTCTTAGCTCTACAGGTGTGACACCAAAGCTGTGCCAGCCTCCCTCGTACAACCCCACCCACCTGGGCACCATCAGTGGCATCTCCCAGCAGACCCCCAAAAGTAATGGCGTTAGTGACAGTAGCCAGATAAATGTAGAGCACAGCTGAGAAGCACTGAGGGTGCAGGGCATCCAAGAAATCGGTGGTGTACCACGAAGCTTTCCTGTTCACGTCCTGGACAAGACCCCCAAACAGCCTCCCGCCCATGGGTCACCATTAATCCAGGTTCCCACATTACATGTCCCACCCCACGATTTTCCTGTGGTCGGCTGAGCCTTACTGCAGGGAGCATGTGCACCCTCTTTCCCAGTGGGTCCCCCAACCCTTGCTTCCACACTGCTCGCCTCACCGACCAGTCCGCTGCAACTCCGGACAGGGCACATGGGGCCCAGGACCATGTCTGTCCTCGGCCTCCCGCTTTTGTGAGGGTGACCTGAGGAGTAGGGCAACACCAAGTTGGCTGGGCCAGTCACGTGGCAGAGATGGTGGCGCCCTGCCCCCTGGCGGCTACTGCATCCATGACAGCCAGATTAGAACAGCAGTCTCCACTGCGAGGAACTAAAGCAAAAGTCCAGGTAGGTTTGCACCCCAGGAAGGCCACAGTGGATGAGGAAGGTTATTTAGGCCTTATAAGTGAGAGAGTGGTAGAGCAGAACTGATTAAGTCTGCATGACGCCAAATTCAAAGCTAGAACTCACCCCCTCCACTACAGTGGCTCTAGAGGCTCTAGATTCACCACCTGTGGGGGAATGAAGGCCTCCAGGTACCTTTTATGCTGAGAGGACAGGCATTTGGGCGGGAGAATCCGGGCTGTTGGATCCCACCGACCTGGGGGGAGCACTGTCACCTCCTCTAGGAAGGCATCCATGGCTGCCAGAAGGTCATGAAGGTTACTAGCCCGACGAACTGACCACTGGAACTGCTGTTTAAAAGCACACAATGGGCAGAAAATTGCAGATTTGAACTCGTATGCATTTTCACTTGTGTATTTCTCAAAAGCAGACGCACATTACATAGGTGGACACGTCACTCATTCATCTGTGCATACACATATTTTCAGTGACTATTGAGTGCCTGCTGTGTGCCAGCACTAGGCTACTAATGGGGTCACGTTGGTAGCCATGGAAACTTCAGTCCTCATGCTACAGACACAAAGCAACACTCTACCTCATTGTACTTAGTCCCACAGGGTGAGTAAGTGAACATTCTGAGTCACATCAACCTCCATGCGCACACACATGCACACCTGCACAGCTCACCGGGTCACTGAGGAGGACAGCTGCTGCTCGGCCCATCTCATGATAGCCCCTTCCCGGCATGGGAGGGCCCAGAAGCAGGCAGAAAAACCTGAAGAAGGAACTGGGTCTGAGAGAGGCTTGGAGGCTGCTTTCCCTTAGGTAGTCCTGCCTACTGGCACTCAGCTTGGCTTCCCCGTAAGCCCCTCACAGCACTCATGTGCACACCTGCTCCACAGTCCCTGACCCTGTTCCTCACCCCCTACACACACCCACAGAGAACTATGTTCTAAGAATGCACCAGCATTATCTTCCCCAAAAATGACCTTTCTTTGGAGCTGTAAGACGGTGCTACACAGTAGCCTCACCTGCTGGGGAGGGGCACCTCAGTGAGCGCCCCCAACACCACTGGATCCCGCAGCCGCACAAAGGCCCCCAGTGGCTGAGGCAGGAAGCCCAGTTCTCCTGCCAGCACGGCGGCTACCTCAGCCTCTGGAGGCAGCTTCTGTCTCAGAGGGTTCTGACGCTGGGTGGCGCAGAAAGGAAGAGGTTACTTGGGGAGGGAGATGTCAGCAGGATCTCTAGTGATGAGTGCTCCAGTGGGAGATGGGCTTCTTTCATTCCTAACCACCCCCAACCCTGCCCAAGCAAAGGCCACAGACCTGTTCCTTCAGAGGCATGCTCTCATTGTGAGGTGCCTTTTGTGGAGGGGTAGATCCTACAAAACAGGGTTATGCAGGGTTAAAAGCACTTGCTTTGGGATTAGGTCCACCAACGCTTCCCAGCCAGCTTTTCTACTGATAAGCTGTAAGGACAGGAGCATGCCCTGAGCCTGTTTTTCAGCACTACCATGGGGGAGAATCGTTATACTACTTTACAGGGTGACTGTGGAAAGTTCATGAGATACTGTATGTAAAGCTCCTAGTACAATGCCCAGCAAGTATCCCTTCATAGGCTAATTAAAAAGTGTAAGATTTTATTTATTTGTTTGGCTTGTTTTTTCTTGGCAGAACTGAGGATTGAACTCAGGCCCTTGCACTTGCCAGGCAAGCACTTATTCCACTGAGCCATCTCCCTGGCCCCTGGTTGGTTTGTTTTGAGGCAGGTTCTCGTCAGTCTGGAGTGGCCATGAACTCACTATGTAGTCCAGGCTGTCCTCTAGTGGCAGGGCTCCTGCATCAGCCTCTCGAGCACTGGGATTACAGGTTACAGGTGTGTACTGCCATGCCCAGCTAGACAGTCTATTTTTTCCTATGTATTAAATTGATGTAATGCCCTTTGCTTCCCCACAAGCACTACCACAAGCTTTCCCTTGCCCATAAATCCTAAATTGAAGTCTGAGGCAACCCTAGGCCACTCCTGGCCACTCCAGGAAAATGCAGGGAATATCTGAGGTCCTCCCACCCAAAAGCATTGATCCTGGGCCCAACGAGGGGTCTCTCACCCCAGCAGTGCCAGGTCCTGGTCTGGATGTGATGCTGAGGTCTCTGCAACAGCAAAGCCTGCAGTTGCCCTTTCAGCTCTGGACTCAGTGACTCCACTCTGATCACCTGCTCTGGAGAATAGATGTGGGGCTGGAACTTTTTCTTGAAAGTTCCCCAACCCCATTTCCCAATCCCTACCCCCTTGTCCAGCCCCTTTTCCCTTCTAGGAATCTCAAGGAAAACAAGGACTGATAACTGCCCTCTGTTCTGCTTTTCCACTTCCATTCTGTTACAAAGATGGGCAATCCTCAGGGTGGGGTAGCATGGGGTAGGCTATGGAAGATGCCAAGACTCAGGGAAATCCCAAGGAAACAGTGTCTATCCATGCCCCCCCTGCATAAGCTCCCATCCTACCCACAAGCTCCAGAAGGTTCTGAGCTGGGCAGTCCAGCAGTACAAGGCCCTTGACCAGCAGGCTGCGGAGCTGCTGAAGGCTGGGAAGTGCCAGGGTTGGCACATGGGGAGCACTCCACCGCCCTGCATCCACCTCCAACTTCTCCTCAAATAGCACCCACCTGTGATGGAGGGAGGCAGACAATGTTACTGGGGAAATCTCTTCCATATCCAGGAGCACCAGGTACATGGGAGCCAAGGAAAGTAGAACAATGGAGAAGTCCTGGGCCCCGTGGTACAGAGTATGCCTCTCCCTGGGCTGTCAGCCCTCATTTTAGATCTTGAAGATCTCAAACTAGACTACCAAAGGGGCTGAGTATCAGGGAATATAGAAGATGGAGAGGGAAAGCCCTGATTCAGAGTGGGAAGGAGCCCTGTAAAAGGTGCTGGGGATCATAGAGAAGGCTCCAGTTGGAGGAAAAGGAGGGCCACAGAACTAGCCTGGACCCCACTCACCTGCCTGTCTCTCTCCATTCCAGTGCCTCGGGCCAGCCCACCAGCTCATTTAGCTGAATGAATAGTGGAAGGTCCATGCATACCCCCAGTTCTCTGCTGTCTGTTTCTGAAGAGCCACCAGGGCTATGGTTAGGGACATGGTCACTGTCCAGCTCTCCTGCAGAAACATTTTCATGAGCATTGGAAGCTTCATATTCCTCTTGGCCTTGCAATTTCATCTTGGTGAGGTTTGCAGAGAATCTCAGGAGCAGTGCAATGCCTGAGGCGCTCTGGCTGGCTGTATTTATAATGCAACCCCTCCAGCCCCACACAACACAAACAGTTCAGGCCTGTTGGCTCCAGAGCATACTGGCTCACCTCCCATGTTCATCAGGCCAGCGTGTCATTTCCCAGGCTTTCCAGAAATGCCCAACATGGAACCAAGGCATGCATGTGTATTTCCTGTGGGATCAGGTCTGAACCCATTATGTTTTATGTAAATAAGGAGGAATAGATGGGCAGCCTAGTTTGACTACTGACACCCCAAATTATGCTGTCCCATAGCCTATATCAAATACAAATACTAAATGTCCAAAACTGTTTTAGGTGTCAACAACATACCCTGGGGGATACAGACATAACCCTTGGACAAACAGAGACTTAAGTAATCAGGTCTACAGAAACTAGGCAGGATAAGGGAGACCTTGTCCAGCACATGGGCTAATGGTGGAAAGTGGAGGCAGGTCATGAAGAATACAATACCAATATCTTTTTTTAAATGTTAATTAATTAATTGATTTGGACTCTCACTATGTAGTTCAGGCCAGCCTTGAATTTGAAGAAATCCTCCTGCCTCAGCCGCCCAAGTACTGGGATAATAGGCATATGTCACTGTGCCTGGCCACAATGGCCATGTCTTAAAAACTTCTGTCCAACAACATCTGAAAAAAACTTCAATTTATCTGTGCTCCTGGGATTTTCACCTTTAATTCAGCCCCCAAATGATGAGGAAGGAGATATTAGGGTTGCATGTGAAGGCATTCTTGGAGCCAAATGAACAAGAAAATATGGCCCTTTGTCAAGTTCTCTCAACACTATCAGAACCAACTACATCTCCCCGAGTCCAACATTACACCCTGACCCTAGCTACCATTAGAGGTGGCAGTGCACTTTGTAATTTCAGCACTGGGGAGTCTGGAGCAGGAAGCTAGATGTGAGTTCAAGACCAGTCTTGGCTACAAAATGAGCTCAAGTCCAACCTGAACTGCTTAATAGTGAGACTCTGTTTCAACAACAATAACAACCCACCAAATACATGCCCACAACTTCCAGAAGAATAATCAAACTTATTGGACATTAGATCTTTGGTGTGACCTCAGCCCAGCTTGCTGACCATGTGCCATGCCCTCATATCTAACCATACCAGCCTTCTGTCTGTTATCCAAAGCCTGCTCCTACCTGAGAGGGTTTTATAATAGCTGTTTCCCCCACACATCCTAGACCCTTGTCACCTGGGCCTCATTTTAAATATGACCTACCCAAAGAATCCTGTCTTTTCTATCCTGTCTAAGGTTCCCTCTGGGGGCACTCAGAATTACATTTGTTTTGCTGTATTCTCTCCCTGCTAGTTATCACTACTAGTAACTGACATGCATTTGTTTATAATTTATTACCTGCCACTCCACATACACAAAGCTGAGATACACAGTCCACAGAGCAAATATCTTATCTGTTGTGGCCGATGCTCCTAGGGCAGCTTGGCACACAGGTAGTGGCTCTCAATAAATACTTGTTCGATGAGTGCACAAAAAGGAAGGGGTTGAGCAAGGAGCTGCTTCTCCTGAGGGCCACACGAGGGCGCTGCTCCCCTGGGCTCGTATTGCTAGAGCTGCTTGTTTGGGCCAAGGGCTAGTTCCTAGGCCAGGACCCTGAAGACAGGGAGATGACAGGGAGGGATGTTTGATCTTTCTTGCCTGGCCTGGCCCAACCAAGACTGGCTTAGAAAAGAGGAGAGAGCAGTGGGTGGGGAAGGCAGAGACAGACAGTTCATCTGAATGTCAGTCAAGTCCCCCCACTGGATAGGCACTGTGATAAAAGAAGAGACCCCTATCCAGAGAAAATGGGATGAAGGTGGCCCTCTTGTCTAACTTCAGCTTTGCTCCAAGCATGTCCTAGGGCAATAATTAGAGGAGAAAGGGAAGGGTACTGACAAACTGGGGTGGGGGTTGGTTTCAGTCTCAGGAAGAATAGAAACTGGCCCAGGACTTGAAAAGGCCAAAGAATGTGTCCTTAAAGAATGTGTCCCAACCTTATAAGCAAGTGATTCAAGACAGCCAAAAGGAGATGGGAGCAAAGACTTGACATGAACACACACACACACACACACACACACACACACACACCAACTCTTGCCAAAATTCAGTCTTTGTCTTCTCAGGGTCTCCAGTGACTTTGGTTCTGGAGGTGTCTGTAGCAGGCCACAGTGTCTCTACTATTTCCAGGTCTCACTTCCACCTTGGGGCCTGGGTGCTCTGCACTGGGCACGCTGATGAGGGATGTGAGTCAGAACCTAGGTCTGCCTTGGGCCCAGTGGTCTATCAGATAGAGCCTGCTAAGGAACCCGCATTGTGGACACTGGAATTCAAAAACTGGGCTCCCATCCTGGCTCGGTGGCAGATATGTTGCAGCCCTTGAGCAAAGCCCTCTTCTCTGAGCTTTGCTCTGTGTAGTTTTCCTACACATACACATACACATACGCAGTTGAGTAGATCATTTCCAGAGTTCAAAGTCTACTTTTATGCATGGGACAGAGCTGGGAGAGAGTGGCCTTACCAACAGGATAGCTGGGTGTGACTCCAGTGTGGTCACTTTCTAGCAAGCATAAAAGAGATTATTCTTGCCCAATCTGAGTTTTGTTTCTTGTTTGCCTCAGCCTCTGAGTATTAGGATTATAAGTGTGTGCCAGAAGGGACTTAGAATAGCAAAGGCAACTCTGGTTAACAAAGGCAAGGCACCACAATCTCTGACTTAAAATTATACTATAAAGGCACTGTGATAAAAGCAGCATGGCCGGGCGTGGTGGTGCATGCCTGTAATCCCAGCACTGGGGAGGCTGAGGCAGGAGGATTGTTGTGAGTTCAAGACCAGCCTGAGCTACAAAGTGAGCTTAAGGCCAGCCTGAGCTGCATAGTGAGACCCTGTCTCAAAAAGACAAAAAAAAAAAAAGCAGCATGGTATGGGGGGGGAGGCAGAACCAAAGATCAGTGGAACAGATTAGAATATCCAAAAATAACTCCAGATATGTTCAGCCACCTTAGCTTTGACAAAGGTGCCAAACACATTCACTGGAAAAAAGATAGCCTTTTTAATAATGGCCATTAATAAATGGTGCTGGAAAAATTGGCTCTGCACATGTTGAAAATTAAAATTTGACCAATATTTTCCATAGTGCCCTAAACTAAGTTTGAAATGAGCCAAACATCTAAATATTAAAACAGAAACATTAAACCTGCTGGAAGATAGAATATATAAAACTTCTTTATTTTTTTTTCTTTTTGAGACAGGCTTTCCCTGTGCAGTTCAGGCTAGCCTTGAGCTCACTTTGTAGACCAGACTGGCTTTGAATTTGCAGTGATCCTTCTGCCTTGGCCTCCTGAGTGTTGAGATTATAGGCATACACCACCACACCCAGCTGAATATGTAAAATTCTTGAAGACATTGGTGTAAAAAATGACTTTATGAACAAATCCCCAATCATACAGGAACTATCATATCAGAAAGAATCAACAACTAGGATCTCATCTTACTAAAAACCTTTTGCACAGCAAGAGAAACCACCAACAGAGCCAAGAGACAACCTACAGTGTGGGAAAAAAATGTTTGCCAGAGCAGGACCAGGGAGATGGCTCAGTAGAATAAGTGCCTCCCTGGCAAGTGCAGGGTCCCAAGTTCGATCCCTGGTACCGCCAAAAGAAAAAAAAAAGATTACTATGGAGAACATAAAAAGAACTAAAAAAAAAATCAGACCTCCCAAATGTAAATACCCAATAAACAAAAAGGGCATTGGAAATGAATACACACTTCTCAGATGAAGAAGTAGAAAAAGAAAATATATGAAAAAATGTTCAACATCATTGATCATGGGGCCAGGGAGATGGCTCAGTGGAATAAGCACTTCCCTGACAAGCACAAGGGCCTGAGTTCAATTCCCTGGTTCTGCCAAAAAAAACAAACCGCTGATCATTCGAGAGATACAAATTAAAACAATACTGAGCCTCCATCTCACCCCCAAAAAGAATGGCTGTCATTAAGAAACTAACCAATAACAAATGCTGGAAGGGTTGTAGGGAAAAAAGGAACCCTTTTCTCCACTGTTGGGAATGTAAACTGGTACAAGTCCTATGGAAATCAGTGTGGAGATCCCTCAAAAAACTAGGATTGGAGGTTTCACTCAACTCAGCCATTCCCCTCTTAGGTATTTTTCCAAATGAATGGAGAACATTGTATCACAGCAATATATGTGCACCTCAATGCTTCCCTCATAAGCTCAGCAGCCATGGTAAACTGCTTAACATTTCTGCACCTCCATCTTTTCAGTAAAGTGGGAATAATGAAATCTACTTCAGATTTTTTCCAATGAGGAAATTGTAAAATTTTATTATTTTTACTTTTATGAGCATTTCCATTTTTTTTTTCTGTAACCAAAATACTTTACTCATGCATCCTAGGTCACTTCTGAAAACATGCTTTTTACCTAAAAAGTTTAAAATTTATTGAGTGTTTATTACATTTTAGGCATTGCTCTTACATTTTAGGCCTAGAACACACTTTGTAGCCTAGGCTTGGCTTGAATTCACCATCATCTTCCTTCCTCAGCCCCAAGTGCTGTGATTACAGGTGTGCACCACCAAGCCCAGCTCAGGAGTACTATTATTTTAAAGAGAAACATAAAACAAAATTTTAAAACAAGATGATAGGAGGATAACAATGGTTAATACATTGCATATTGTTATCATCACATGAGTTACTCAGAGTACAAGATATTGGCATTTAATTGTCCAAACAGTATCATCATAAACCTTTCTTTTTAATGAACTAAGAGAAATCAGATATAACTATCTTCACTATTATATGAATATTTTTTTGTTTTTGTTTTTCTCTTTCTTCTTTTCTCCATTTCCCTATCCCAGTTTCCCTTTCCTTTTGAAATTTCTTCCCATTTTATAGTATCTATTGTATGTTTTGGATCACATTTACTTTTTCAGCTTTCCATACTAGGGAGACAATATAATGTTTACACATGATATGGTTTATTTCATTTATGAGTTGGTTTCAAGTTGTATCCATCTCCAGTTTATCCTTTATGGCTGAGTAGTACTCTATTGTATAAGACCACTTTTTTAAAAACTCCATTCCTCTGTTGATGGGTGTTTGGGCTGTTTCCAAGATCTAGCTCCTGTTACAAATTGTGCTGCTATCAACATGGAGCACATATATTACCGTGGTACGATTTTTTAATTCTTCTGGGAAGATACCCAGATGGAGAACAAAATAGCCAGCTCCACAAAGGGTCAGTCCGATGCCTCTTCTCTGAGGGATGGAGACGATGGAAGGACAGTATGTGGTGGGAGATCTTGTGTGCTGGAGCTGTTGGCGGCTCTGACCCTGGCGCTGGGGTACTCTTCCCTAACCCCATCCCAACCCCAGACCACCAACATCCAGCCAAGACTGGGAGTGGGTTCCGACAGCTGGAACCTGCTTCTGATCTTTCCAGTGCCCATACCTCTTTCTAAAGGTGAAGGCCTTTGAGGACAAAGAGGATGAAGTTTCGAAGAGATTGGGTGTGCAGGAGGAAACCACCCCAGCCTGCCATAAACTGCTCTGACTCAAGCTTTCCGGGACCCTCTGACCTAGACTTCCAGCCTTAGAGAGAGGGGTGTGGTGACACATGCCTGCAATTCCAGCACTCAGGAGGTTGAGGCAGGAGGACTGTGAATTTGAGGCCAGTCTGGACTACACAGTGAGATCCTTCACACACACGCACACACACACAAGCACATACTCGATAGATGATAGATAGATAGATAGATAGATAGATAGATAGATAGATAGATAGATGCTCCTGGCCTCCTGATGCTGGTGTCTACATATTCTGTCCCTTCTGGGTTGAGGAGAGAAGGGGAGGGGGTTGGCTATGCGCTTAGTAGGAAGAAGTTTGGAGAAGTTGTTTATGTATGAAAGAATGAAACCCTAATTTGTAAAATTCTATTTTCCAGTGCTGGTTACACCTAGACTACATACATTTTTCTTCTCTCTCAAAAAGAAAAGACAAAACTCAATGCTAAACATAGCACGGTGGTGCACACCTGTAATGCTAGCACTCCAGAGGCTGAGTCAGGAGGATCACTGAGAGTTTGAAGCCAGCCTAGGTTACATAGTAAGTTCAAAGTCAGCCTGAACTGCATAGTGAGATCCTCTCTCAAAAAAGAGCAAAAGCCTTTTGGCCAGAACTGCCATCTTCCAGTGTAGATGACTCTTTCAGGTCCTCGTCTCAGTCCAAAAAATCAACATTTGTAATTCCAAGGTTACGTTATTGGAATCCTGTCAAGTTGATTCTAATCTACCACTTGCCATGTAACCCATGGTGAAAATTGAAGACACTAAATTATATCTTTAATCATCGGGGAGTCAAGGGGCTCTAGGTCCAGCCACGAAGATGGTTTCCCAGAACCAAGAGAGCTACCCAGGACCTCACCCAGTTTTTATTCAGTGGGGGAGTGGCTTGAGGAGGATTGACTGAGAATCATGGGAACTAGGCGACTACTATGAGCTGAGCTAGGTGGGTGGCCTAAATTTACCTCTGCCATATGCAGAGAGGACATGCAGAAAGTGATCCACATTATATAGTGTTTAATGTTTTGGAAAGTCTGGAGCTTCAGTTTTGATGTAGTCTTTCAAGCCCCAGGAAGTCGTAGCCTCTTTCTCGAGGCTCCATCCCAGCTGACAGCACGGAGCATTAGCTCTACCATCCTGTCTCCACCTGGCTCACATTAAGGAGCAGCAAGTTTATATCAGGGAAACACGCATGCCACCTTCAAAGACCATTACCATCACCTCAGCTAGACCAATACACATTGCTTAAGGCCAATTGAAGGATAAACAGAAGTCCTAACCAGCTCTCTACATAACAATACAAGGAAAGCCGTTCTTTCTGGAGTGAGATGGTATCTCAGTGTTGTTTTTATTTGCATTTCACGAATGGCTAGCGATGTGGAGCATTTTTTCATATATTTATTCGCTTCTTTAATTTTGTCCTCTGAGAAGTGTGTGTTCATCTCAGATGCCCATTTCTGAATTGGGTCTTTAAATTTGAGGGTCCTGTTATATCTTAGTTCTTTATATATTCTAGACAGCAGACCTTTGTCTGATTCCTTATTAGCTAGGATTTTTTCAAAATTTGTGGGTTGTCTTTTTACTTTGTTGACAATTTCTTTTGACGTGCAGAAATGCCTCAAGAAGAGTTGATCCCAGTTGTTGATTCTTTCAAGTGTTTCCCGTGAAAATATATGTTTGTTCATGAACTCTTTACCTACCCCTATGTCTTTAGAAGTTCCTCCTACTTTCTCTTCCAGGAGATTGAGTGTTTCTGTTTTAATGTTTAGATCTTTAATCCATTTTGACTTTAGCTTATGCATGGTGATAGAGCTGGGTCAAGTTTTAGTTTTCCACATGTAGAAAGCCATGTTTTCCAGCACCATTTGTTAAAGAGGCTATCTTTCTTCCAGTGAGTTTGTGTAGCCCCTTTGCCGAAGATAAGATGGCTGAGTGTTTTCATAGATGCCTCTGCGTCTTCTAATCTATTCCACTGGTCCTCAGGTCTATTTTGTTGCCAATACCATGTTGATTTTATCACAGTGGCTTTGTAGTATAATTTCAAATCAGGAATTGTGATGCCTCCTGCCTTGTCTT
>PVKA01046469.1:0-14916 GCA_004027165.1 Ctenomys sociabilis
AGGATAAGGGAGGGGAAGGGAAGGAGGAGGGAAAAGGGGGTAAGCTTGGGGAAGCTTGCACAAGCTGTACCCACCAAGCCTGGAGAGCCGGCCCCAGCAGCCGGTGGCGATCAGCTCGGTCCCGGGGTGCAGGGTCCCGGATGAGGGGCGACCGGGACCCCAACTTGGAAATACCAACTCCGCTGTGTGCTGGGCCCGGTAACGAAGGAAACGGAAGTCCCTTGGTCCCCTCACTTGCCTCCGCCTGGCCGGCTGGTCCCCCAAAGGGGCCCCAGAATCAGCAGACACGAAGTGAGCTCACGTCAGGGCTTCAGCGACACTGAGCGCAGTCCCTCCTTGTCCTCGGACGAGGCCACACCACCAGGCCCTGACCTTCTCCTTCCCACCTCCCAGCCCAGAGGTCAGCAGCCCGCCCAACAAGGCCCCTCCTTCTTCCCCCCTCCGCCATTTTCCAACTTACCCTCCAGGCCCAGGCTCGCCTGGCTCCACGCCGCGCCCGCTCGGGGCGCCGCCAAGGTCCCGCCACTTCGCAGAGCCGGAAGGGGGTAGCCGGAAAAAAAAAAACTAAGTCCCCTGCACCCCACCCCCACCCGCCCCCCCCAGCTGGAAACCAGAACCTGAAGGTGCGAGCGCACATGCGCAGTGGGCATCTCACAGTCCCCGCCCCCGGGCTGAGCGTTTCCTCTTTGCGCCTCAAGGATGATTTTCCCACGACTTTTACCTGACAGGATCTGGCTGAGGAGGGGGGGCACAGAAGCAAAGGGACATAGGAGAGAAGGGCGTGAACATACTGAGTTTTTGTGTAGATCAGGCACCGCGCTGAGCTTAACACATTGTCTTTGTTGTAGTTTTGAAAACCCTGTAAAATAAGCAGTGTTTTATTAAAAAATATTTTACAGAAGCAGGCCTGGACAGAGTAATTATCCCCACTATCACCCAGATAATAAATAATGGAACTGATACTGTAATTGGATTTGTTTCCAAGAAGGAAAGATAAAAAATGACAATAAATAGAAAGATGGGGTGGGGATTGGAATTGGTAAAAGGGAAAATTGATAAAACGAGTGTTTATAAAGAAAACACTGGAAGTCTTGGTACAGCAAATATTCACTGTGTCCCATATTTATTTCAAGATTGCCAGATGCACAGGAATGTTTGTTTCAGGAACTTGGCTAAATACTTCATTTCAGGGGAAAACCATAGCACCAGCTGCCCTTCACACAAACGGAATTTGCAGGGAGAAGAGCAAAGAATTTTCCTCCTCCTCCCCCTCCCCACCCTTCTTCCCCTTTCTGCTCCTCTTCTTCATTTTAGTTTTTTGAGAGTATGTAGCACAGGCTGTCCTTCAACTCTTGCCTCATCCTTCCAAGTGCTGAGATCACAGGCATGTGCCACCGCAAGTGGCAAGAATTTTCTTTTGGATCCGTGAGCTTTTGCTACAAGAGTCCATCCTTCTTCTGATCCTCTTCATTGTCACAACTCTGAGAATCTCACATCTGATACGGCAATAAAGTAATTGCAAGGAAATATTTATCTCATTTGAAATTCTCAGCAATCAATGGGGGTATGTGCCTGTAAGGCAAGAGGATCGAAGCGAGTTCAAGGCCAGTAAAGTGAGCGCAAGGCCATCCTGAACTACATAGTGAGACCCTGTCTCAAAAAGACTAAATAAATATCCACTCAGCAACCTTATTTAATATGTAATGCATTATTGTTATTCCTTTATTAGAGATGGGGTCTTGCTATGTTGCCTAGGCTGCCCTCAAACTTCTGGGTTCAAGCGATCTTTCTGCCCCAGTTCCAAGTACCTAGGATTATCTTTCTCCCCTATAGATAAGTAAGCTGAAGTTTAGACAGGTTAGGTGAATCCCCAAAGTTGTACCTCTAGTCTGTGTGCTGTAGAAGCTGTTTATTGATTACTGGTTAATAACTTACTTATTTTTTTCTCTGTCTTTTTTTTCCTTCTGAGAAAGGGTCTGGTGGTGTAGCCCAGGCTGGCCTTGATCTTTCTGTAATCCTCCTGCCTCAGCCTCCTGAGTGCTAGAATTACAGGCCTACACTACCACATCTGGCACTTACTTTTTAATTAAGATCATACGTTTTGTAGGTTATTACAAAATTTGAAGCTTTTGGATTGAGAATTTAAACTCAGTAGAGGGCTTGGTAAACATGTATAAGGCTCTGGGTTCAATCCGCAGTATCACACATAAAGAAAATATCAACATGTAGCTAAAACCTCTCCATCCCTAGACTAGTTTCCCCTGTCTAGCCTGCGCAAGGTTGTTACATACCACCTCCGGGATAATAGTTGCTTAGGCAAATGCTGTACCACAGAGCCACACCCTCAGATCCAGCCCTTGGGTGTAGCACAGGTTTTTTATTGTTGTTGTTGTTTTATTTTTATTTTATTTTATTGAGAGACAAATATCAATGAGACAGTTTCAAATCTGATTAATAGGACAGTTTCAATAATTAATACATTTAGCCGGGCGTGGTGGCGCATGCCTGTAATCCCAGTGCTTGGGAGGCTGAGGCAGGAGGATTGTTGTGATTTCAAACCAGCCTGAGCTACAAAGTGAGCTTAAGGCCAGCCTGAACTGCATAGTTGAGACCCTGTCTCAAAAAGACAAAAAAAATACATTTTACATCGCTATCTTCCTAGTATTTATCCGTAGTACAAGAAGTAGACAGGACATCCTGTCCAAACACTATTACTACCAATCTTTTCATATAGCACAGTTTTTTTATTGTGGCAAAATATACATACAGTAGATCATTTAAACCATTTTTAGTGGTATTGAGTGCATTCACTTTGTTGTGCAACCATTGCCAGCATCCATCTTCAGACTTTTTTCATTACTTGGTGCTTAAATTTGCTCCTTTGTCACAGAGCACAGCACTTTCTACTATGTAGTGACTACTTGTGTACATGATTTTTCTCTCCTATATTGGTAAGGCCATTTGCAGCAATATCTACATCAGTCATTTTTGCAATTCCTCCAAGACTGCTCTCTGTTGTATCCCACATCCCTCCATTGATAAATACTATCACTGGCATCATCAGAATATATCTAGAATATCAGTAATTATCAGGGACTCCACCATTTTCTGTCAAGTGCATCCTACTCTCAGAATATAATTGTCTCCTCATTGGCGTCCCAGCTCACATCCTTGCCCCTTTCCAGTCTATCCACACAGCAGCCATACTTAAGCTCCTCTGCTCAGATCCCAGTAAAAACTATAGAGTGATATTTTCTTTGTATGTGATACTGGGGATTGAACCCAGAGCCTTATACGTAGTTACCAAGCCTTCTACCAATGAGTTTAAATTCTCAGTCCAAAAGCTTCAAATTTTGTAATAATTACCTTTGGCTGGCTCAAGATGTCAAAAGAGAGGGTCTGGTGTGGCATATGGAGCTGGGAATCAAACCGTGGTCCACCACGCCTGACTGGGTTTGCCCATGCAGGTGATTAAACAACTGAGCTAACCAGAAAGCCCCCCCCCCCAATATCGCAGATGTACAAAGCAATCTAGATGTTCAAAATTACTGACAGGACAATTTAATATATATGATAAATCCATGCTATTAAAAGGAAACTGTAGGGCCAGGGAGATGGCTTAGTGGAATTAGAGCTTCCCTGGAACGCGCAAGGACCTGAGTTCAATCCCTGGTTCCACCAAAAAAAAAAAAATAATAATAATAATAGGGGACTTCACTGACCTCATCAGAAACAAAAGCTACATATTTTGGTATATAGGTCTTGCTCTATCTAGATCTTAACCATCCAGCAGAAAAGTATAAAAATGAGGTATACAACACGGGGCCATAATAATAAGTTGAGCAGTAAATGGCTATGGTCAACAACTTCTTTGAATAACTCACTATTGTTGTGGAATGCTGGACTGTGTTGGATTGTGTTGTTGAGTTCAGGCACCTAAATTGGTTGAATGACAATGGAGTGCCCATCTTTGACAGATCTAGACAAAGGAAGGGGTATAGAAAGGAAGAATCATGATGTGTGTGTATGGACAGTACAGTTGGGATAGATACGCCATGCTTCTACATAATTCTATGAGAGGCAAGATTTGCACTAATGGTGGTTGGACAGGATATTATGTCGGCTTCTAGTACTGTGGACAACCACAAGGAAAATAACAAGGTAGAAAGTATTCATTATTGAATCTTTGATGTAATTCAGGTATAAAAACTAAGATATGCAAACAGCTATACTCTTAATTTACTAAGAGACACCTGCTATAATAATGTCTGTAAGTATAATAGCATGTATGCACCTTGTACAATACCAAAACATTATGAAAACAGTTTACAATGTATTAATTTATTGAATCCGTCTTGTTAAGGTGTCCTAAAACTGTCTCATTGATATTTGTACTTCAATAAAATAAAAAATAAAAAATAAATTATCTCTAAGGGGGAATTTCACAACGATTTTTTTTTTTTTTTTTTTTGCAGAACCGGGTGTTGAACTCAAGCCCTTGCGCTTGCCAGGGAAACACTTATTCCACTGAGTCATCTCCCCGACCCCACACAACGATTTTTTTTCAAGAAAAAATTAAAGGTGAAGATGATAGCTAGCTATAAAATTATGTAATATCTAACCTAGACTTAATCTTAAAACTATATAGGATGAATATGCATAATTTTCTAAATTTTTATTTCTGTACAGTTGTTCTTCTATAAGTTTATTATTATTACTAGCAAAATTTATTCTTTGGCTGTTGTTTTAACTTATATAAGTAAAGACTCATGTCTGCAGAAGTAAGTGGTAGAAGGAACAATATGATATAGAATATTGGAATTAAAGATCTGAATCCACAAAAAAAATAAAATAAAATAAAAATAAAAGGGAACTGTGCACTAAATTTACATTGCACCCTGAGGTATTATTATGTATCTTTTTTTCATCCTCATTATTCTTCTCTATCTTAAAAATTATGCTTCAAGGTATATGTAATTCTACATACAGATAAATGGTTGTATTTTGCACATGAAAATAAATTTAGCTGGGTATGGTGGCATATGCCTATAGTTTAGGCTCTTGGAGAACTAAAGCAGGAGAATTATACCCAGGAAGTCAAGTCCAACCCAGGCAACACAGTGAGACCTCATCCATAAAAAGTGTAAAAATAGCTGACTGTAGTGGTGTACTTAGGGGACTGAGACAGGAATATCTGGAGAGCCAGATCAATCATGGCTATGTGTAAGTTCAAGGCTAGCCTGGCATATATAGTGAGATCCTTCTCAAAACAAAACAAAAACAGCCGGGCGTGGTGGCCAGGCCTGTAATCCCAGCACTCGGGAGGCTGAGGCAGGAGGATTGTTGTGAGTTTGAGACCAGCCTGAGCTACAAAGTGAGCTTAAGGCCAGCCTGAACTGCATAGTGAGACCCTGTCTCAAAAAGAAAAAAACAAACAAACAAACAAACAAACAAACAAAAAACTTCAGTGAAATGAATGAATAAAAGTTTAAAATTTTTATTTTATTTTATTTATTTATTTTTTTGGCAGAACTGGGGATTTAACTCAGGCCCTTTTGCTTGCCAGGGAAGTGCTTATTCCACTGAGCCATCTCCCCAGTCCCTAAACATTTTAAAACCACTTAAAACTCAGGTATGGTGGTGCATACTTGTAATTTCAGCACTCTGAGGTGAGGGAGAAAGAATGCACGTTCCAGCTCAAGCTGGGCAACTTTGTGAGACTGCATCAAAATAATAATTAAAAGCATTGTTGGTATGTAGTTCAGTGAAAAGTAGAAGGAGTAGGCTGGGTGGTCCACACCTCCCTCTGGATACTGCACGTGTGAGACTGCCCTTGGCCTCTCATGACAAGATCAGCCTGAAGTGCAGAACAACAACCCTGTCTCAAACAAACAAACTTTGAACAATTTGTTTCTGTCACTAACAAGACAAATTTAATTAAAAAAGAAATGTCATCAAAAGTTCATGCAGAAAAAGACAATTTTTTGGTCATACTCTATTCCAAAATCAGTTTCAGGTTTGTTACACATGCAAAGGGATAGAACAAAACTTTGCCAGGATTCTTTTGCAGTGTTGGGGCTCAACCCAAAATTTAGGGATGTACATATGCCGAGTCAACCAAGTATTCTACCACTGACTTATGTCCCTGGCCATAAGTTCTTAAAATATGAAAGAATATATTTTTACTAAAGTGTAAAAAATATCATTTAGACTAGTGTTTTCACGCTTTCTTGCTTTTGTTTTTTTTTGTTTTTGTTTTGTTTCTTTTTTTTTTGTCTTTTTTGAGACAGGGTCTCACTGTGCAGTTCAGGCTGGCCTTAAGCTCACTTTGTAGCTCAGGCTGGTCTCGAACTCACAACAATCCTCCTGCCTCAGCCTCCCTAGTGCTGGGATTACAGGCATGCACCACCACGCCCGGCGCTTTCTTGCTTTTGTATCTCAAAAAATTTTCGAAAAATCATGAATTTTCTTGGACATATTCGACATAAAAGTATTTTCATGATAAAATTACAGGGCTGGGGAGATGGCTCAGTGGAATAAGTGCTTCCCTGGCAGGTGCAAGGGCCTGAGTTCAATCCCTGGTTCCGCAAAAAAAAAAAAAAAAACATGATAAAATTACAAAGTGTAACTTTTGGGAGCCCACAGCTGTGCTTATCTCCCTTGGATGCAACTTCCAGTACAAGAGGAAAGAAACAAGTAACGAAGTGTGTAGTTTTCAACCTACTATAAATGTTGGCATATATTATGTTTTAGATCCAAGATGTTCTTCAAAATTCTCTGTACTCCCAGCACTTGGGAGGCTGAGGCAGGAGGATTGTTGTGAATTCGAGACCAGCCTGAGCTACAAAGTGAGCTTAAAGCCAGCCTGAACTACATAGTGAGACCCTGTCTCAAAAAGACGAAAAAAGGGGCCATGGAGATGGCTCAGTGAAATAAGCGCTTCCCTGGCAAGCGCAAGGGCCTGAGTTCAATCCCTGGTTCTACACACACACACACAAAAAAAAAAAAAAAAAAAAAAGACAAAAAAAATTCTCATATATTCAGAGGTGGAGTGTGAGACATGGGAGTGTGACCTTGAGACTACATCTGGACCCTAGCCCCTTCCTCTCTGCCCCTCACTCCTACTTCCCAGCTTGCCCAGAAGTGCAGTATCTGTTCCACAGGGACCTTCCTAAATGATGTATTCTTTGCCTTGGGAATACAGTAGTGGAACTAAAACTCTGAAATCACGAACCAAATAAATCCTCCTCCATTTAAGATTTTTTCTTAGGTATTTAGCATGTTTTTAGTATTATCAACAAGAAGTTAACAGTTTAAAAGCTGAATCTACCATTATTGTAAATGACATCTAAATACTACAATGATATTTTGTTACAAAATTGAAGTAATAAATGCTTCATTAACGGCCAGAAAGATTACATTACATACCTTTTTATTTAAAAAATTTTGGGGTCTGGGAAGATGGCTCAGTAGAATAAGTTGCTTCCCTGGCAAGCACAAGGGCTTGAGTTCAATCCCTGGTTCTGCAAAAAAAAAAAAAAAAAGTTAAAAAACTATTTGTACTGGGACTTGAACTCAGGACATTTTGCTTACCAGGCAGGTATTGTGCCACTGAGCTATATCACCAGACCCAAAAGTTTAATTTTATTAGTTCATGTTTGTGGTACATAATGACTACATTTATTGTAGGAAAGTGGTACATGTACATAATGTAACACATCTAAGTTATTATTTACCTTTTCTTCCACTCTGCTTGTTTTATGCATATCAGGTTCATTTATTTGTATTAATAAGTTTTATAATGTTCATTGCCATACATACATACATACATACATATATATTTTGGCCTAACAACACCTAAGACAATTACTAGGTCAAGGTACACTTTTACATACATTGTTCATGCTAGCATAAAAAATATTTTTCTCGCTCCCTTCATATTCTCAATTTTATTTTGCAGTTTGTTTATATGTTGAGTTTCTTATGTAGAGAAATCATGCAAGTTTTCTGTTGTATGAGAAATAATACATACATATACAAACAAAGAGCAAAATAATGGATTGGGGAGATGGCTCAGTGGAATAAGCACTTCCTGGCAAGTGCAAGGGTCTGAGTTCAATCCCTGTTCTGCAAAAAAAAAGAGCAAAATAGACCAAAGTTCCATATTCTGTTTTTTTAAAATTTAAATATACAGTATGACCTTCGTTTATGAGCATAATTAACTCCAGAAGCATGTTTATAATCCAGAGCATTTGCATTTCAATGTGAATTTCCAGGACTGGGAGTGATGTCACATGCCTGTTATCCCAGCCCTCAGGAAGCTGAGGCAGGACAATCTGTGAGACCATCCTGGGCTACAAAGCGAGCTCAAGGCCGGCCTGAACTGCATAGGGAGACCCTGTTTCAAAACAGACAAAAACAAAACAAAACAAAACAAAGTGAATTTTCCCATAAAAACCAATGGAAACAGATTTTTTTCCACAACTAAAAAATATTGACATAAAAATGACTGCAATACTGTCATATAAAGAAAAATTAACTTCTTATCTATGAAAACCTTTGTGACTGGTGTGAAGGAGGCGAGAGGATTGTTGTATAAAACTTTCATTATCACTAACAGAATCACTGCTATCTATTGGCTCAATGGAATCTATTTCTCTTTTGTAATTAATCTTATTGGTACATTTTAAGTACATATAATGATCACATTCATCATAGACAATTTGTAGTTGTACTTGACATATCTTGATTCTTCCTTCTGTCCCCTTTCCTTCCCCTCCTTTCAACTCCTCTCCCCCCTCCTTATTTACAAAATTTTTGTGCAGGGATTTGGCCAAGGTCTCCCACTGCCTACGTAAAGGATATAGTGCAGGGATGAATAAGAGTCAGAGACAAATTTAATAATATGAGACAGAGGGGCTGGGAGGTCAATGCCTAAAGATGGATGCTCTGAGCTAGCCACAATTTTTTTTTCCTTTTGCTTTCTTATTTTTTTTAATTTTTATTTTATTGAAGTACAAATATCAATGAGACAGTTTTAAGATACCTTGACAAGATGGATTTGATAAATTAATACATTGTAAACTGTTTTCATAATCTTTTGGAGCCACAATTTATTGTATGCACACAATAATTGGAGGGAGTATGGGATGATTTAGAGCATGATGTGGTTTTATGCTGATGAGGACTATTTTGGATGAGGATGGAACAATGTGCTAAGCCTAAATACAGTAGCAGGTGAGAAGAGATAGCAGGATAATAAAGAATTTGTTCTTTCCCCCAAGCAAAACCATTTTTTTTTTCTGTCTGGTTCTCAAGGAACCAGGATGTCTTCAGCTGATATAATCATGTCCTGAGGTGTCATGGCATCACAAGACCATTGAGGTCTGAGGCCTCAACAGAGACAAGAGGCACATGGAGTTATGTTTCCACATACCATAGTCAGGTTGCATAGCAAGATACTAGACCTCGAGCCGGGCGTGGTGGCGCACGCCTGTAATCCCAGCACTCGGGAGGCTGAGGCAGGAGGATTGTTGTGAGTTCGAGACCAGCCTGAGCTACAAAGTGAGCTTAAGGATAGCCTGAACTGCATAGTGAGACCCTGTCTCAAAAAGACAAAAAAAAAAAAAAAAGATACTAGACCTCAGATAAACCCTAATTTAATTATGAAATAGTTTTTCCCAAACACAATATAGAATGGCTCTTCACACTTTGTTTCTATATATCCTTTTCCTTCTTACTTTTCCCATCTCCCACCTCCCTACTACCCCTTCCCATTTGGACATTATCTTCCTATGTCAAATACCTATTATATATTTTGAACTCTATACTTTCAGTTTCTCACAGCAGAGAAACCATGTGATATTTGAAAATGTATGTCCAATTTATTTCACTTAAGAGTACAGTCTCAAGGAGCATCAGTTTACCTAGAAATAGCTCAAGTTTTTCCACTTTTAGGGCAGAGTAGTACTCCACGTATAGGAAACCCACATCTTCTTTATCCATTCATAAATTGATGGGTATTTGGGCTCTTTTTAATATTTAGCTATTGCAAACTGCTGCTATAAACATTGGTGCACATATACTGTTGTGGTGTGATGCTTTGCATTCTTTCAGGAAGATACCAAGAAGTAGAATAGCTGGGTCAAGTGGTACCTCTGGTTTTATTATTTAGAAGATTTTTTACACTAATTTCCACAGTGATTGCACCAATCTGCACAAAGAAGGAGTCATGTTTCTTTACAGCCCCAACAGCATTTTAATTGGTTAATTTCTTGATGATAGCCATTTATCCTGGAGTGAGATGGACTTTCAGTATTGTTTTAATCTTCATCTCTTAAACAACAGTTGGTGTTGAACATTTTTTTATTATTTATCATTTCTAATTCAACTTAAAAGTATCTATTCATTTCAGATGCCTGATTTTCAATTGGATCTTTAAATTTGGGGAGGTCTAATTTTTTTAGTTTTCTTCATATTCTAGGTATTAGGTCTTTTCTGTGGAAGAACTGACAACCTACCTCCCCAATTTCTTCCCCACTCTTTGGGTTAATGGTTTCTTTTGCTCTGAAAAAGCTCATTAATAAATAATATGAGATCCCAGTTGTTGATTCCTTTTGATACTGCCTGTGCAACTGAGGTTCTGTTGATAAAGTCTTTGCCTATACTAATGTCTGTAAGAGTTTTACTTATTATATCTTCCATCAGATATAATATTTGTTTTAATATTTAGATTTTGATCCAATTTTATTTTAGTATACTGCCTGGCTATCGAAATGGGAATAGTTTCTGTCTTCAGCATGTGGAAAGTCAGTTTTTCCAGCACCATTTATTAAAGATACCATCTTTCTTCTAGTCAAGGTATTTGGTTTCTTTGTCAAAATAAGGAGGCTAAGTGTGCTTGGAGTTGTTTCTGTCTCTTGTAGACTGTTCCGTTGATCCATAAGTCTGTCATTTTGCCAGTTGCTTTTAATCACCACAACTATACAGTATAATTTCAAGTCAGGGATTGTGATGCCCCCTGACTTGCCTTTGTTGCCCAAATTACTTTTGCTATCCTAGGTCTTTTGTAGTTTCAAACAAAATTTAGAAATTTTTGACAACTTCTTTGGATAACTCACCATTGTTGTGGAATGCTGGACTGTGTAGGACTGTGTTGTCGAGTTCAAGCACCTAAGTTAGTTGAATGACAATGGAATGCCCATCTTTGACAGACCTAGACAAAGGAAAGGGTATAGAAAGGAAGAATCATGATGTATGTGTATGGACAGTACAGTTGGGATAGATAGCGCTGTGCTTCTACATAATTCTGTGAGAGGCAAGATTTGCACTAATGGTGGTTGGACAGGATATTATGTTGGCCTCTAGTACTGTGGACAACCACTAGGAAAATAACAAGGTAGAAAGTATTCATTATTGAATCTTTGATGTAATTCAGGTATAAAAAATAAGATATGCAAACAGCATTTACTGATAAGAGACATACGGTGTAATAATGTCTGTAAGTATAATATCACGTATGCACCTTCTATGATACCAAAACATTATGAAAACAGTTTGCAATGTATTAATTTATCAAATCCATCTTCTCAAGGTATCTTAAAACTATCTCATTGATATTTGTACTTCAATAAAACAAAAATTAAAAAAAATAAAAAATAAAAAAACGGAAAAAAAATAGTTGACCAAAAAAAAATCAGAATTTTTTTCTCTAATAATATGAGTTATGCTATTGGTACTTTGATTAAGATTATAAGAACTGGCCATATATCTCAGCAGATTAAAGCACCTTCAAGCAGGCAAAGGGGCCAGGGGTTCAATCCCTGGGCCTGCCATGCCGGCCCCTGCCCTGGGGCATGCTGAGACAGCAATTGAGACTGGGCATGGTGGCATGTGCCTATAATCCCAGCTCTTGGGAGGCTGTAAACAGGTTGGTCACTATGAGTCCAATCTAGTAGTGAGATGCTGAACATCTGTAGACATTATTACACCATATGTCTCTTATCAGTAAATAGAGTATAGCTGTTTGCATATCTTATTTTTTATACCTGAATTACATCAAAGATTCAATCTAGTAGTGAGATGCTAAACATCTGTAGACCCTTTCCTAAAATACAGAAAAAAAAGAGAGATTGCAAAATTTTGGAGAGTATAGTCTTTGCACTATGTTGGTTCTTCATACCAAGAACGAGGGATACTTTTCTATTCTGATACCCTGTTCAATTTCCTTTTAAAGAGTACTGTATTTCTCAGGCTGGAGAGATGGCTCAGTGGAATAAGTGTTTCTCTGCCAAGCGCAAGGTCCTGAGTTCAATCCCCAGTTCTGCAAAAAAAAAAAAAAAAAAAAAAAAAAGTACTGTATTTTTCAATGTAGAGATTTTTTTCCTTCTTTGTTAGATTGATTCAAAGATATTTCATTTTTTTGCATGCTAGTATTTAAGGTTTGGTTTCCCCAAATTCTCTCTCAGTGAGGCTTTTTCTTTTCCGGGAATGTGTGTCAATTTATTTATTTATTTATTTATTTATTTATTTATTTATTTATTTATTTATTTGGTCTTTTTGAGACAGGGTCTCAGTATGCAGTTCAGGCTGGCCTTAAGCTCACTTTGTAGCTCAGGCTGGTCTCGAACTCACAACAATCCTGCTGCCTCAGCCTCCTGAGTGCTGGGATTATAGGCCTGCACCACCACGCCCGGCTGTGTGTCAATTTATTAACTTGCCAAAGGTCACCTTGGAAACCTATGCCTTTTTGTCCTGGAGTCCTCAGATGGCTTTGAGTACAATAAATGTGTCATCTCAAGGTTCAGTCAAAAAAAAAAATAAATAGCTGGGTACGGTGATGCATACCTGTAACCCCAGTATTTAGGAGTCTGAGACAGGAGGATCCCTGATATTTTCAGGCCAAGCTGTGAGTGAAACCCTGTCTCAAAAGTTCTGGGCTCTTGGTTCATTCATCTTGTGTGTGTTCTAGGGCCGGCGGTATAGCTCAACGGACTAAGCGCTTGCTTAGGTAAGCTTAGGGACCACTGTTCGATCCTTGGTTCCCCGCCTTCGGGTGCGCTGAGCCGGCGATGCAATCTGGGCGTGGTGGCACGCGCCTGTAATCCCAGCACATGGGAGGCAAAAAGCAGGATGATCACTATGAATATGGGCTGCATGCATAGTGAGACCCTGCACCAAAGAAATAGAAAAAAGCATCTTGTGTGTGTTCTGCCTGTTTTCTGTGGTCCACCTGCATCTCTGTCTAGCACAGCCTGCATTACAAGAGAGTGCTCTGTGTGGGTATCAAGAGGTCCTAGGTAGCTGGGCGTGGTGGCGCATCCTTGTAATCCCAGCACTTGGGAGGCTGAGGCAGGAGGATTGTTGTGAGTTCAAGACCAGCGTGAGCTACAAAGTGAGCTTAAAGCCAGCCTGAACTGCATAGCGAGACCCTGTCTCAAAAAGACAACAACAACAACAAAAAAGGGGTCCTAAGTAGGGTGCTGGGCTACCTAGCTTCTCTGCATCCGCAGGGGCTGAAGATGTCAGAGCTGGGGCTGGTGCACACTGTGCCCCCAGGACAGGATTCTTACAGTACACTGGAGGGTCATGGCCTCTGCTGAAGTGCACGGACTCTATGATCCCTGGCTTGCAGGTGGGGCAAGCAGCAATACAGAATGTGGGTCCACCAACTCGTATAGAATTTATCATATTTGTCATGGAAATCAGGTGTACATTTCTGGTGGCTCTGCATTACCACTATTCGTTGAATGCTTCAAACTAGGAGATGACTAATGCATTTTTGGCCAAGGGAAACATCCCTTGGAGCTGAGGCTGAAACTGTTTTCCAGCAGCTATTTGGCCTTGTTAGCCTTTGACCTTGATGCATTTATTTATTTGCATATATTGAACCATCAATGCATCCCTGGGGTGAATCCTACTTGCTCATGGTGTATAATATTCTTTATGATTTGCTGCATTGTTTGCTAGAGGATTTTTGTGTCTGTGTTCACATAGGCACACATGGGAGATTGGCCTGCACTGGGGAGATCGGCCTGCACTGGGGAGCTCGGCCTGCACCAGGGAGATCTTCCTGCTGCAATGGTTGACACATTTTGTTAAGTTGAGAAGTTCAGAACTTTAATTAAATGACTCAGTAGGTGGTCATGCTCCTTACTTCGTAAACATGTGGAGCCCCTGCAAATCAGAGGTTAGAGAAACTGAGCGCTACACCCCCCCGCCAGGGGGTGGTAACTTGCATTCGATATAAAAAGGGAGAAGAGGCGCGCTCTTCCCCCTTTGTGCTCTTGCTCCGCTCCAGTGCGGACCTGCGGCCCGCCGTCCGTTGGAATAGCTGATTATAGAATGAACCATCTACAAAGCGTGAGTTCGGTAGAAGTTTCTTTCCTAGATTTTGGGCATGGGTAGTTTGTCTTAGGAGCGAGCGAAAAGTAACCAAGATACAAGTGTAAGCTTACTGGGACAAAATGGCTGGCAGAGACTACCACGTGGCTGCCACGAGGTGGGTCTTTATAGGGCAGCGCACTAAAGCCTTTAGAAAGGTGGTGAGATTTTCTCTGTGTGCTCAAGGACCGGTATGAACAATGAACAATGAACAACGAGAGGCTGTTTATGTAAGCTTAAGGTCTCGGTATAGTCACAGTGTGGTTTGGAAAGGAACGGGTGGTGTTGGCCTTGCCGGCTTGGCCATGAGCTGTTTCTTTCTCATTTTTTTGTGAGGACACTTCATGCCAGTAAAAACATAATGGGGGGGGCTGGCAAGATAGCTCAGCGGTCTAAAGCGCCTCTCAGGGACCGCGGTTCGAGCCCCAGCACCACATGCCATGCCAGCCCCTCCCCCCAGGGCGGGCTGAGCTGACCCCCCCACCCCCACAAAAAAAGAATCCGTGATGTGTAGCGAGACACTGTAATAAATAA
>PVKA01046470.1:0-14915 GCA_004027165.1 Ctenomys sociabilis
AGATTATAAGGGAAAGGAACAGCAGCGAGAGGGACCCAAACAACTTTGCCCACGTTGCAAGCAGGGTAACCATTGGGCAAGTGAATGCCCCTGCATCCAGACAAAATCATGGCGCAATCAGCTTTGTTCCCGCCAACAATCCATTTCAGACCTCATCAGAGCCACTCCCAGGAGTGCAGGATTGGACCTCAGTGCCACCACCCAAACAGTATTGACCCCTGAGGATGGAATTCAGGTCCTCCCCATGGGTGGAGGCCCATTGCCTAAGAATACCTTTGACCTTTTGATTGGACGTGGTAGTGTGGCACTTCAGAGCCTTCAAGTCATTCCGGGAGTGACTGATAATGATTATTTGGGTGAGATTAAAATCATGGTTTCGTCTTTATCAGGTGTCGCTAGCGTCTCTGCCAGCCAAAGGATCGCCCAGTTGCTTCTCCTGCCACTAGCTACTAATATAAACCCTGTTATGGCTCAGTCAAGGGGAAGTCAGGGTTTTGGGTCCTCAAATGTCTTTTGGACTCAGGTGATTTCACCGCAAAAACCCCTAATGACCTTCTACCTGGACAGCAAGCAATTCTCTGGCCTAATAGATACAGGTGCTGACATCACTATCATCAGGGCAGAGGATTGGCCAGGGGTGTGGCCTCTGCATGACACACTGACTCACCTCCAGGGGATAGGCCAGAGCTCAAATCCCAAAAGTGCAAAAATCCTAACGTGGAAAGATCAAGAAGGCAACCAGGGCACCATACAGCCTTACGTTACAACTAGATTGCCAGTTAACCTTTGAGGCAGAGATATCCACTCTCTGGTAGGAATGATCATAGGTAGTCCTAACTCTGTTATCACTGCACAAATGCTGAACAAGGGATATTTGCCAGGCCAGGAATTAGGAAAGACCAATTCAGGAATCACAGTACCTATACAAGTCACACCAAAAAATGACAAGGCGGGCCTGGGTTCTTTTAAGCAGGGGCTGTTGACCTTCCTGCGACTCATGCAGGAATGGCAAATAGTCCCACCTTGTGCCAGTCCTTTGTGGCCTCGATCATACAGAATGTGAGAGACCATTGGCCAGAGATGTATATCGTCCATTACATGGACCACATATTGATAGCTGGGAAGAATCGAACTGCTGTCCTACAGTATTATCAAGAGCTACAACAAACTTTAAGCAATAGAGGGCTACAAATTGCCCCCAACAAGGTTCAACTTGTGGACTCCTACACTTATCTAGGCTTTCAGATGAAGGGGTCCCAAGTTTTCTCACAAAGGCTACAGCTAAGGTTAGATAAATTGACTAGTTTACATGATTTCCAAAGACTTTTAGGAGATATTAACTGGCTCATGCCTTACCTAAAACTTCCCAAAGAGAAATAAAACCCTTATATGACATCCTACAAGGTAATGCCGACCCAACATCCCCCCATAAACTTTCCCCGGAGGGCAGGCAGGCTATAAGCCTGGTTGAAAATGCCATCCGAGAACAAACAATCACCTTTATAAATTATGAGAAGCCCTTGGGATTCCCAGTTTTCAGAACAAAGTCTTCCCCTACAGCTGTTTTCTGGCAAACTGCCCCCCCTGATGTGGATATATTTATTGACCACACCAAAAAGAGTCCTTGAACCTTATTATCGGGCTGTCTCTGATCTTATAATTTTAGGTAGGAAGCAGGGAAGGTGTTACTTTGGCAAGGAACCTGATTTTATCGTCCAGCCTTTCTCTAGAGAGGAAGTTGCTGGGCTGTGACCAACAGCGCAGTGTTTGTCACACACACAAGGCTGTGGCCTTGGCCTCCTATGCGGGAGACACTGGCGATCATCATCCCCCTGATGAACTCGCTGACTGCAAATCACCATGATTCTGTCTTTCCTAAAAATACACCCTATAAAGCTTTAGAAAACACATTATCAGTCTTTACTGATGCCTCCTCATCAGGAATAGTTGCTTATGTTTTTCAAGATCAGACAACTACATTTCAGACGGACAGTCCATCAGCCCAAATAACTGAATTAATAGCCCTTGGAGTGGTTTTTTTCAGCTTTTCCAAATCACTCCCTTAATATTTACACAGATAGTGCATATATTGCCCAATCTATCCCCCTACTTGAGACTGTAGGACAAATAAAGCAGGCATCTAAGGTTGGACATCTGTTTACCCTAATACAACAAATGATTAACAAAAGAAAGCCATTTTATATAGGACACCTATGGGCTCACACTGACCTTCTGGGGCCTCTCTCTTTAGGAAATAGGTTAGCCGATGCCACCACTAAGCCTTCTATTCTTTTTTGCTCCCTCCTTACACATAGTAAGGATGCTGTCGCCTCGGCGATGCAAACACATCAACTTCATCTCTTGAATGCTCACTCCCTACGGTTAATTCATAAGATCACAAAACAACAGGCCAGGAAAATTGTTAAGAGTTGTTCTTCATGTGCTGTTCATCTTCCAGTTCCTCATCTTGGAGTGAACCCACGGGGACTGATACCAAACGCCCTTTGGCAGATGGATGTCACTCATTTGTCAGATTTTGGCAATCTTAAGTTTATTCATGTGACCATAGACATCTTTAGTGGATTTATATATGCCTCCCTTCAAACCAGAGAGGCCACTAAACATGTCATGGCCCATGTGCTCCAAGCATTAGCTGTTTTGGGCTGTCCTCAACAAATTAAAACAGATAATGACCCAGGCTATACTAGCTCCACCTTTTCACAATTCTGTAAGAAACTCAATATTGTTCACATTACCAGTATCCTTTATAATCTCCAAGGTCAAGGTATTGTGGAAAGAGCTAACCAAAACTTACTATAGAAAAAATAAAAGGAGGAAATTGGTACCCAACAAAGGGATCACCTAGAAATATCCTGGCACATTCCTTGTTCATTTTGGGTTTCTTGATGCTAGACGCCAAAAGACAGTCGGCAGCCACCCATTTTTGGCACTCTGAGACTCAAAAACAATTTGCCACAGTCTTATGGAGGGATCCTTTGACTAATTCGTGGCATGGCCCAAATCCAGTCCTTATTTGGGGCCATGGATCAGTATGCATATATTCTAAGGAAATGAAATCTGTCAGATGGCTGCCAGAAAGACTAGTTAAACAAATTGACCAGGTCCCCAAAATAGATGATGATTCTATAAATGATTCCAGGGATATCAGCTTGCCCTGAGAATACCCTTCTGTGTTTGTTTTCAGGTCATGCGCTAGATACTGATAATAGGATTCCTGGCAACTTTACCCTGGACTATTGAGAGTGGCTTCAAGGCGCCAATATCCAAAGAGGAGCTGTTCTTCTCACTCTATGATAATCCTTGTGACTGCAAAGGAGGCTATGGGTCTAGACGAGATCGGGCACTTTCAGGGTGGTATGGCCGTAGATGGCTATGGGTCTAGAAATGGTCGTGTTACTCAGCAGATCGATTGTGGAGCTAAGACCGCGTATTTGATCGCCCAACGCAGCACCACAGATAACATGGCCACAGGTGGTCACAGATTAAGTTGGAAATGTCAAAGGAAACCAAGAATCACACCCTCTATTGATGGCAGATTAAGTACATGCCCAGAGGAATGCAATGTTTATTACCAAGAGACGCACTCCTCTTGCTGCAACTCTGCACAGGAATGTGTGGCAATGAATAATAAGACATATTTTACAGCCACATTACTCATATCTAAGAGCAGTAGTTTTGGAGGAGATTGGTCTAACACTCCCAAAGTTTTAGGCAATCAAAAGTACACCCAAGCCTCTTGTAAACGTACTGTTGGAAAACCAGTCTGCTGGAGCCGACGTGTGCCCATTCATGTTTCCGATGGGGGAGGGCCTCAAGACTCTCTCAGGGAACACTTTGTGGAAAAAAGGTTACAGGAAATTTGGGAATGAATGTTCCCTAGAATCCATTATCAACACTTAGCACTCCCCAAATCACGTGGAACTGATATAGATACTCAAACTTTAGATATTCTCACAGCTACCCATCGAGCACTTGACATTTCCAACCCCCATTAGCCCAAAACTGTTGGCTATGCCTGACACTAGGCCCTGCTATGCTCCTGGCAATCCCTTCTGTACAAGTAAATATTTAATAATTGTTCTTTTGCCAAAACTTTGAGTCCAACCTACAACTCTAGCTAATTTCACTTGTGTCCAGGGTCTGGGCCATAAAAAAACAAGTCCCTTGGCCTTGGCTTCATCACTTTTGGCACTTGTAATAGCCTTCTTAATGTATCCTCCTTCCTTTGCTCCCCTCCTGGCCACATATTCGTATGTGGAGGTAACTTAGCATATACCTTCCTCCCTGTAAATTGGCCTGGTCTCTGTGCTATGGCTACCTTGCTCCCAGATATTGATATCGTTCCTGGGGATGAACCAATGCCAATTCCCAGCTTTGAATACGTGCTAGACTGCTCCAAGTGGGCAGTACAATTAATCCCACTTCCGGTGGGTATGGGCATCACTGGAGCTATAGGTACGGGAGGGACAGGATTAGGGGTAGCAGTGCACTCCTATACCAAACTATCCAATCAGCTGATTAATGATGTTCAGTCTTTATCTCATTCCTTCCAGGACCTACAAGACCAAGTTGACTCATTGGCAGAGGTGGTCCTCCAAAATAAGTGAGGGCTCGATCCCCTTACAGCCGACAAAGGGGGAATCTGCCTCGCACTTCAAGAAAAATGTTGCTTTTATACAAATAAGTCCAGCATTGTCCGTGACAGGATTAAGAAACTGCAGGAGGACTTACTTAGAAGAAAACAGGCGTTGAGTGATAGTCCATTTTGGGGAGCTCGGAATGGGATCCTACCATATATTCTTCCAATCTTGGGACCCCTGATTACTCTCCTACTTTTGGTTTCAATTGGTCCATGTATTTTCAATAGATTAATGACTTTCATTCAGCAGCAGTTGGACTCAGCTTTAATGAAACCTATTCAGGTCCATTACCATAGACTTGAGATGGCTGACAGGGAGTGTTCTATTGGAGTCCACCCAGCTTATGACGATCTGGGTCTGGAAACCTCCTAGTTCTCCCACCCTAGGTGAGATGGACAGGCTAGCCAGGGACAGGTAATGAAAGACACATACGAGACACTGACTGCCACCTAAGACAGGAGCTGGGCCATTTGCTGCCCTGCCTTCCCATGACGGGTGAGGTTTAAGTAGGATCCATATAGAAGACTCCTCAACCTAAGACAGGCATTGCCCCCTCAAGGGAATCAGCCGTCTACAGAACCACACACACACACTATATATATATGTATGTATAGTAAAAGAGACCTGTGGGGGACATGATAGCCCCGGAGCCTCCATTGTCATATGGAAATAGGTTTCTCTTCCTGCAAAGCTGCCACGCCGTGACTTCCTGCCACATACTCCCCCAGCGGATCACATGAGTGCCTCTAGCCTATAAGATTGCCTTAGTACACCCGCGTCATCGGTGACCCTGATGTCCTCTCCCCTGCTATAAAAGCTGTGTCGCTTCCTTGAATAAACGAGACTTGATCAGAATCCTGTCCTGTCTCCATTTCTCACGCCTCCTGTCCCTTGTCCCCTCCTCCATTCCCCGCTCCTCTCCCAGGTGACCCTCATTGACTGACCCGCTGGATGGGACAATATATACTTCCATCTGTTTAGGATTTCTTCAATTTCTGGCAATACAATTTTGTACTTTTTGCCATTCAAGTCTTGTATATTTTCCCCAAAATCTGTCACTAAATATTTCATATTGAAATATCACCTTGTTAATAGTTTTTCCTAAATTTTAATTTCAAATTTTGTATGTCAAAATATAGTTCGATTAACTTTATATCTTGTGACCTTTCTAAACTCACTGACTGGGGCTGGGCAGATGGCTCAGTAGAATAAGTGCTTGCCTGGCAAGCACAAGGATTAAACAAGAGTTTAATCCCCGGTTCTGCCAAAAAATAAAATAAACTCACTGACTAATTTTTGTGGGTTTTGTTACGGCTTAGAGCCTCCAAAGCTGTATCCAGTCATAGGTGGGATGTTTTTAGAGGTGACTGGATCTGCAGTATGAGGTCCTGGGATTGATTCACCATGTAATGCTAGACCCAAGGGTACTGAAATTAAGGATGTGAGTGCTACTTGCCATAAGTACCCTGGATAAGATACAAAGGATATGAAAGAGTTGCACTCATCCCTTGTTGTTTTGCTCCCTTCTCTCCATCATGAGCTGTTTTTCCTCTGTGCAGCTTCTCTGCCTTGGAGGGAGTCTCCCAGCCAATTACATACACACTGGAACCTCTACAAACTGTGAGCTAAATAAATCTTTCCTCTAACTTTGAGTGTTGGGTATTTTGTCACAGCAATGAGAAAATTAAATAAGACAGATGGGTTGTAAATTTTTAAGAATTTTCTACAACTATTTCAGTGTAGCCAGTAAGTACAGTTCTTTCTGAACTGTATACTCCTTCTTCTTTTGGCTCACTGCACTAGCTAGGATCTCCAGTTTAATGTGCAGTGGAAGTGGTGAGAAGAGATGGCCTTTGCCCTCCTCTGATCCCGGGGGAAGGTGTTCAGTTTTTCACCATTGATTCATAGATTTCTACATGTCATTCTCTGACAAATCGAAACATTTTGTTTCTCTTGCTAGTTTGCTCAGGGTTTCTGTCATAAATGATGGACGAGATCTGTCAAGGGCTTCTTTCCTTTAATTTTTAAATCTGTTGAAATGGTTATGTGCTTCTACATTTTTCTTTTTTTTTTTTCAGCCTATAAATATGGTACATTCATTGAATTTCAAATGTAAAAGCAAGCTAACATTCCTGTGAGAAACTCCTACTTGCTTATGATCCTTTTATTTATTATGGTTGTAATGTATATTATGATTACAATGCACTGAAGTTTTGTATTCTCATCAGTGTTCATGAATGATTTTGGTTTGCAGGGTTTTGATGTGGTTCTTTTTCTGGTAATGTCTTTGTCTGGTTTTTCTATCAAGTTCATGCTGATCTCATAGGATTTGTTGGAAAGAGTCCCTTTTTCCAGGGTTTTTTAGAGCTTGTATATAACTGGCCTCCTTGTCCTCCCTGTCTTTCTCCTTCCCTCCTTCCCTCCCTCCCTATCCCTTATTCCCTCCCTCTGTCCCTCTCTCTTTCTTCCTCCCTCCCCTCCCATGTAATGCTAGACCGAAGGGTCCTTTTTTCCTTCTGTAGCATGGATTAAAATAATAAGGGACTTCACACTCATCTACATCCCTAGCCATTTATTTTTATTTTGACTCAAAGTCTCAATCATCGGGCCAGGGAGATAGCTCAGCAGAATAGGTGCCTGCCTGGCAAGTGCAAGGTCCTGAGTTCAATCCCTGGTACCACAAAAAAAAAAAAAAAAAAAAAAAGTCTCAGTCATTAACATTGTTGAGCTCCTGCATCAGCCTCCCACAGTAGGGGGATTGCAGAGACATACCACCACACCCATCTTAATTGGTATTATCTTTTAAATGTGCCGTATAATTTGCCAATGATATCATTTGGGTGTAGTTTAACTACAAATTCAAGTTATTTGCTATATATCAGTCTTTTTAGGATATATGTTTATTCCTGAGTAAGCTTTGGTAATTTGTGTCTCTCAGGGAATTTTTCTACTTATCTAATTTGTTGACTTTATTGGCATAAAACTGAACATTTCACTTAATGACCTTTTACTTTCTGTATACAATCTATGGTGCTATTCTGTCTCTCATTTGTATATTGGTAATTTATATCTTCTCTTTTAACTTTCCTGATTACTCTAGGTTACTGTTTATAAATTTTATTAATATTCTGAAAGAACCAGGGCTGAGAGATAGCTCAGTAGTCTGAGCATCAGCAAGCACAAAGACCCAGGTTCTATCCCTGGTACCTCATACTATGCCAGCCCTGCCCCAGGTGTGCCGTGCTGCCTACTGAGGCCAAACATGGTGATGCACACCTGTAACCCCAGCAATGGGGAAGCTGAAACAGGAGGATCACTATGAATCCAAGCTTCAATAGTGAGACCCTGTACAAAATTCAGTAAAAATAAATAAATAAACAAAAGAACCAGCATTTTAATTGCCTTAGTATTTTTCATGCTTTTTTATTTCATTGGTTTTTCTCTGTTTGTTTTGGATTTGATTTTCCATTCTTATTTTAGGTTCTTTTAAAAAATACTTATTGGAAAACAGCTATACTTCACTTCATGGTAACAAACAAAAGCAAAACACATTGTTTATAAGAGTACTACAATATAAAATCATGATAAATCTCACCACAAAATTTATAAGACCTATTTATAAAAAACTAGAAAGCCTTACCAGGAAATTGAAGATTTCAAGAAATACACTTTAAGGTAAAACATTTGAAGACAACAATTTTCAAAAAAAAAAATGATCTAATAATCTAATTCTAATGAAAACTTCAGGTTTTTTAATTGGCAGCCTTTTCTAAAATTGATATGAAAATGTAAAAGACTTGAAATCATTAAAACAACTTTGAAAAAAAGTTTTGGAAGGCAAACATGACATTATTTTTAGGATTAACATATATTTATAATATTTTCTTTACTCTTTCAGCTTCTCACACTAGGGGACAATATGATGTGTACTCATGTGAGTCTGACTTATTTCACTTATGAATGTGGACTCAAATTGCATCCATTTACTTATAAAAGACTCCAGTTCATCCTTCTTTAAAGCTGAATAACACTCCATGGTATAAAAAGGTCACATCTTTTTCTCCATTCCTGGTTGACAAATATTTGGGTTGTTTCCAAAATTTTACTATTACAAATTGTGCTACTACATACATCAGTGCATATGTATCCATTGTGGTGTGATGTTTTTAATTCTTCTGGGAAGATACCCTGGAGAGGAACTGCTGGGTCATATGGGACTTCCAATCCTAGATTATTTTAGAAATGTCCACATTGATTTCCACAGTGGTTGCACCAGTCTACACTCCCACCAGTGGTGGATAATGGTTCCTTTTTCCCCACAGCCTCACTAAGATTTGTTATTGGGTGTTTGTTGATAATAGCCATTCCCAGGTGAGATGGAATCTCAGTGTAATTTTAATTTTTATCTCTTGGATGACCAGTGATACTGAATTATTTTAGATTCTTTAAAGTCCAGGATATGGAGCTTTTTTCTTTTTTAATTATGAGCTTTTGATTAGTATGTATTTTCATTTAAGCACTCTGTTAGTGGTTATTCATAAATTTTGATATGTTGTTTTCATTTTTATTCAATAAAATATACTTTATATTTTCTGTATAACTCTCTTTTGACTCATAGCTTAATTAGAAATGTGTTAACTTCCTAATATTTTAGGATTTCCAGGTATCTTCTATTATTGATTTCTAACTTAAATTCATGGGCCTGGTGGCACAGGCCTGTAATCCCAGCACTCAGGAAGCTGAGGCAGGAGGATTGTTGTGAGTTCGAGACCAGCCTGAGCTACAAAGTGAGCTTAAGGCCAGCCTGAATTGCATAGTGAGACCCTGTCTCAAAAAGACAAAAAAAAAAAAAAAAGAACATAATTTATAAGGCCAGGAATATAGCTCAGTGTACAAGCACTTGCTTGGGAAGTAGAAGGTTCTGAGCTTAATTCTCAGTACAAAAAAGCAAAAGAATGTAATTTATATGATAAAATTATTTTACATTTATTGTGTACATTAATCTTGCATCTGGTGGCTTTAACCTTCACTTACTCTAATCATTTGCTTTGGCCCTTAGGCTGGGAGACAAAGTGTGGACACCCTTGTCTTGTTTCCAACACCTCAGAGAAAAAGCACATTTCAGGATCAACTGCAGTGTTAGCCGTGGCTATATGACATATGTACTGTCTGTTTAAAGAAATTACCATCTATTCTTTTTCTTTTCTAATGTATTTGGTACAGGGTCTCACTACGCAGCTCAGACTCATAGTGATCCTCCTGTTCTCAGCCTCCCCATCACCCTGCCTCGGCGACAGGCTTAGCACACCCAGTGGAGGACTGGCATGTAGCACCAAGGATCAAACTCTGGTCCTGCACTTGCCTAAGCATAGTCTACTGAGCCATCTCGCTGACCCTTACATTCTATTCTTGATGCTGCTCGATTTTTGTTGTGAATAGGTATTGATTTCATCAAAGATTTTTCCTAAAATTGTATTGAGATAAAATTTGGTGTTAATGTAAATTATATTGAATTTGAATATTAAATGATCTTTGTATTTTAAAATTAAAGCTCACTAAGCTATATGAGTACTTTGTCAGAATTTTTGTATCTACCTTTATGAGCAATATTGGCCTATTACTTTCCTTGTATGCAATACCCTTGTCAGTTTTTGCAAACAAACAGGTGATATTCCCCTATTATTTAGGGTTCTGTGAGGTTGGTATTTTTTAATTAATACTATTTCTTTAAGTGGCAAACCATAACTGTATACATTTGTGGAGTACAATGTGATATCGTGATGTGTGTATACAATGTAGAATAGTTAAGTCAAGCTACTTATTATATACTTTACCTCTTTCCCATTTTTCTAGTCATGGGCACTTGAATTATGTTTTTTTTTGAAATATGCAATAAACTATTATGAACTATAAACACACTGCTACACAATATGTCTCAAAACTTATTTCTTCTGTCTGAAACTTTGCACTCTGACCAGCAACTTCCCATCCCCTTCCTTTCCTCCCACCCAGCTCTGGCAACCATCATTCTACTCCCCTGCTTCTGTAGGAATCTCTTTAGAGTGAGTGAAATCATCTTATTTGTTTTTCTGTGCCTGGCTTACTTCAGTCCTCTAGTTCCATCCATGATGTCACAAATGACAGATAACAGGATTTATGTGGTTTCCCTTTTTTCCCCCTCTTTTTTGTTATTTTGAATCAGGGTCTTGCTATACTCCAGGCTGGCCTTGAACTTGCTATGCAGACCAGAGAGCCTAGGACTTCCTTCTCTCTAAGGCTGAGTAATATTCCACCATGGATATATGCTACCTTATAAATTCCTTCCTCCACTGAGTCAAACTTGGGTTGATTTCCTGTCCTGGCTATTGTGAATAATGTATCAGTGAGCATGAGGCCACAGGCCTTCTTTGATCTGTTGACATCAAGTCCTTGGGGTATATTCCCAGACATGGGACTACTGACTCATAAGATAGTTTTAATCATATAGAAAGGTATTCATTTTACTTTTTTGAATATAAGATTGTTCCAATGTCCTATTTCACTTTATTTCAGTTTGGGCAAGTTGAGGTTTTTCGAAATGACGGAGCAGATGTTCCCCTTACACGTGGCAGTACGAACATCAGTTCCGTATTCAGCCTCCTGAGCCAGCATTTGTTTTAGTTCACCAACTACTCGCTGTAGCCAATGTGCAAAGTCCAGAAAGTCACCCCAGCTTTGGGGGTGGGGGGCTACGAGAATAAGTGAAAGCATTTAACTTGCTGTTCAGTGTAAATGTAGACTGTTGGACAGGGATATATTTGGAGTGTCTTTGGCATTCTTTTTCTAAGCCCATCTTCTCAGCTAACTTAGGGTTGAAATTCAGGTTGCTTGGTATCTGCAGGAATCTTGGGGACAGTGCTATCCATATTTAACTACCAGGTCCAGAGTAGCAAAGACTTGAGCCTTCCTTGATGGGTAAAGGCACCTTGCTGAAAAAAAATCAGTTCCTTCAATCACACACAAAAAGCAGACTAAGAAATTTCTGGAAGGTGGAACCAGTCAAATATTTAGTGCATGAATCAGAAGCCAGAAAACTTCCCCCATAATCTAGGTGTGGGGACAGCAAGGTCAAGGTCGGAAATAAGCCAGGGCCCCTGCTGGCCCATGAGTTAGTCATCTCCTAAAGGAACAGACTGACCAGCAGCCCACTTGAATTCCATCTGGGGGAAAGGCTGTCTGACTTCCCAGAGTCACTGGGGGAGGGGCCTCTGCTGGGTGGGACAAATGTCAGAGCACTGATTTTAACAACTTGTTGGACTTGGGTCAGGAGGGAAGTGGTGTCAAATCCTGTTGGTAACTTCTACCCTTGGGGCCACAGACCCTATCTTTCCTGTCCACTCTTTCTGTATCTCAGTCCTTCCGCTTTCTTCTTGTATTCCCTTCTTCTCTTCCCTCCTCTCCTGCTCTTCTTTTCCTCCCCTCTCCGCCTTATCCTCCCTGGTGTCCACGTGCCCCCTCCTCACAACACTCCTCTCTTCCTTTCTTGTCAGTGAGTACAACCTTGAAGGTGGTTGCCAGGATACCAGAAAGCACTGCGATGCAAATCCTGAGTAGGGGAGTGGCGGGGGGGGGGGGGGGGGATGACAGTACCAGTGAAACAAAGGCTCCAATTAATAAGCATCAACGTTTCAGATGCCACCAGCCCTCAGATCGGGGAGGACAGGACAAAGGCCCTGTGGTTCACATGCTCCTGTGTCAGCGCACCTTAGGACAGACAAGAAACCGGAAGTCTTAAATGAAATCGTCACTGGGTGGGAGACCCCGGGGGCATGCCACGACCTGGTCTGCAATTACGGAGATGGCCACTAGGAGCGACTGTGTTGAGTGCAGCTTCATGGCCACCGACCCTGTGCACGAACCTAAGAATAAATTTTTTGTGTAGGTATGTATTGTTTTCTTTTAGAAAGCTCTTTTTATCAAAGCAATGACAACTATTATTCAGCTACTCTGAAATATAAGCTCTTGCTATCAGATTCAGGATAAAATAGGGAAAACCACAAATCCAATTTGTATCTTCTCTCCTATTAAACCACAGCTGGTTTTTAATGTAGCCTGTGCTGCAGTTGGTTCCTGGGGTAGTGTTAGGAAGAAAGTGCTTCGGGGCCTCGTGGTCCACTTGCTTCTCCATGTGGGGAATTTAAGACTGGTTAGTTTAAAGCCTTTAACTGCTCATGGCTATTAACACTCATAATGAGGTAACAGTGTGTTCCAAACTTATTCAACTTGAGAACTTGAAGGGGTACCTACCTCTCTCATTTTGTTTTCCCCCTCATTCAAATATAAAAACCTTTCTTTACATAAGGGCAAAGCTGAATTCTTAAATGCCAGCCTCCAAAACCAATTTCTTAATTGGAGGGGTTTGGGCAGGGATGCACGGGAGGAGTATGGCGGGTAGGGCAGGGAATGAAGATTTCCAGTGTCACGCTGAGATGCTCCTCACACTGCTTTTCTTGAACCTTCCTTGTTTAGGCAGGACGGTAATCTCAGGCAACTTGATCTTCTTCTTCCTCCTTTACCACAGCTTTTAAGTTCAGGTCTTATTGTTATTTACTGCAGAAAATGCAAAAGTGAATTGCTTTTTTACAACTCTGTTAGCAGGGCCTTACCCTTAGACCTAAAGTTCTGCAGTCCCTTCTTCCTTGGCATACTTCAAGTCCCATCTTAAAAGCACTGGAATAAATGAGATTTTAACCACTAGTCCAGCAATGGATCTTCTTCCATGACTGCAGATTTTGGGAACAGAATTGCTCCAAAGCCAGTGGACAGTGCAGAATGCTGCTCTTCTTCGGAGCCAGCTCATTTATTTGCTGGGGACAGTAGATTCTCTCATCACAACATATTTGGTTTCTTTTGTAATACTGGAATTTCTTAAGTGTCCTTGGACACCATCCAACCCCCAAATATTAGTCATGCCGCTTGACTCTCAAACAAATCCTGAAGTTGACACTCTTGAACACATCCTTTCCTATTTGCATGGAAATTAGATTTTTAAAAACACGGAAATGAAAACAAGTTTTGTAGCCTGCATCCACAAAATGCCTCTCCACCGGTAAGTGGACTGTAAACTTTGCTTCCAAACGGCAGCTTTCAATTTCATTAGGTTTACAATGCTTGAGATGCCAAAGGAGGAATTGCAAGCTGGCACACTCCACTGCTAATGAAGAGAATTTTCCCTTGGTGCCAACTTCCTTGTGTTTGGCTTTGCTTAGCTTTGACTGGATTCAAGCTCCTTTTACCTTGGTACCTTCATTATATATTAACAAAAGTAAACCAACTTTTGATCTTTAATTTGTATAATATTACATCCATTTTTCAAACTGAGAAGGTATATAATCCTTAATTGTCTTCGCAAGGGACAGAAAAACTCATTGCCTCCAATGTAAGGCATTAGGAATGATCATATTTCATAATTTTTTTGTCTTTTAAAGTTCACTTATTAGCTAATACTTTACTAAGAACCTACTGTACCAGATGCTAGGAAAATACAGGTAAATATTGTGATGCTCCCATGTAAAGAAATTTGAATTTAAAAAATGCAAACCATAATAAAGCAAAAGACTAAGTCAATGGAACACAGTGGCTAATTTTCTGAGAGCATGGGACAGATGCCCAGAGGAGGTCTCATTTGAACTATAGCTTGGGCAAGGGAACACTGTCCCCAGAGCTCTGTGGAAAGGGTTTGGGTTGAGCACGAGCTCTTTCAGTGGCAGGCTAAGAATGTTGGGGCACCACTCCCCTGTTGGCTGTCGGTTCTTTCAGCTATCTGAGTGGTCACCCCTGAGTTCTAGGAATACAGTTGCAGGTTGGGGTTTCCACTGCCCCCTCCATGCCCAGTGGGTGCCCTTTACTGCAGTGGCTCCTTCAACTCTGCCCACACCTTTGGCACATTTCCCCTTACAGAGCTCTCCTCAGTACCCAGCTCTGTGTGGCTCCATCACCATCTAAATTTGTCAAGAAATAGTGAGTGAGAAGAGGCAGTATAGGGTGGTGCTCAGCTCCTGGCTTGGGCAAGTGATAGGTGCTTTGTTGCTGAGCAGAGGGACCAAGGAGAAAGAACTGATGTCAAAAGAAGGAGATAGGGGACTATGGAAATAGCTCAGTGGTCTAAGCACCAGCCTGGCAAACACAAGGACTGCATTCTGTGCCAGCCCACCTTTGAGCTGCAGAGTAAGACCCTGTGTCAAATACATAAATTTAAATTGGGCTAGGGAGATA
>PVKA01046471.1:0-14914 GCA_004027165.1 Ctenomys sociabilis
TCACACTCAGCCATCTGATCTTTGACAAAGGGGCCAAACAAACTTACTGGAAGAAAGATAGCCTCTTTAACAAATGGTGCTAGAAAAACTGGCTTTCTACATGCCAAAAACTAAAACTTGACCCAGCTCTATCACCATGCACTGAGCTAAAGTCAAAATGGATTAAACATCTAAACATTAAAACAAAAACACTCAATCTGCTGGAAGAGAAAGTAGGAGGAACTCTTGAAGACATAGGGGTAGGTAAAGAGTTCACGAACAAACATATATTTGCATGGGAAACACTTGAAAGAATCAACAACTGGGATCAACTCTTCTTGAGGAGCTTCTGCACATCAAAAGAAATTGTCAACAGAGTGAAAAGACAACCCACAAATTTTGAAAAAATCCGAACTGACAAGCAATCAGACAAAAGTATGTTGTCTGGAATATATAAAGAACTAAGATATAACAGGGCCCTCCTATTTACAGACCCAATTCAGAAATGAGCATCTGAGATGAATACACACTTCTCAGAGGATGAAATTAAAGAAGTGAATAAATACATGAAACAATGCTCCACACCGCTAACCATCCGTGAAATGCAAATAAAAACAACAGAGATAACCCTCTCACTCCAGAAAGAATTTCTATCCTAAGGAAATCAACCAACAACAATTGTTGGAGAGGGTGTGGGGAAAAGGGAACACTTCTCCACTGCTGGTGGGAATGTAGATTGGTACAACCATTGTGGAGACTCCTCAAAAAAGTAGGATTGGAAATCCCATTCAAGCCAGCTATCCCCCTACTGGGAATTTTCCCAGAGGAAATGAAAACATTATATCATAGTGATATATGTGTACCTATGTTTATAGCAGCACAATTTGTGATAGCAAAATCTTGGAAACAACCAAGATGTCCGTCACATGAGCAATGGTTGAAAAAGATGTGGTATTTCTATATAATGGAGTATTACTCAGCTATAAAGAATGATAAACTTGAAGCATTTATATTGAAATAGATGCCACTTGAACATTTACTTGTAAGTGAAATAAACAAGACACACATGTACAAATATTGTATAGTTTCCCTAGTATAAGAAGACAAAAGCAGAAATACAAATAGAAATGTACAACAACAACTAAAGACAATTAAGTCAGACAGTTAGGGCAAACAATGACATATGCTGCAGGGTACTAATCAGCTTTTCTTCTGGATGGTTAACAACCTAAGTTCACAGATCAAAACTGGAGAAATAAAAGAGCCACAAGGCAGCCAACAATTTGGCCCTAGTCTTTCAGGGTCAGCAAAGCCTCAGGACATAGGAGAACCTGTACTGTAACATCATGAAACCCAGTTGTGCCCCAAATTTTCTGATCAAGGAGATTATGGAGTCACAGAGGAAAAAGACTGATGATGTATAGTGTGCCTGGAGAGAGTCACATGGTGAGAAAACTTTCTCTCAGGCTCTGATAGAGAGCAAACTGGTGAAGCATTGGCCGTGACTCATCCGCATGGACGACACAGACAAAGGATGTACAGAGTAAGGTACAAGATAAACTCTGAAGGGACTTCACTGACCTCATCAGAAACAAAAGTTACATCTTTTGGTATATAGCTCTTGATCTATCCAGCATAAAAGTATAAAAATTAGGGATATAATGTGAGGTATACAATGAGTATAAAAATGAGGTATCTAATAATAAGTTGAGCTGTAAATGGCTATAGTCAACAACTTCTTCAGATAACTCACTAATGCTGCACTGTGTTGGATTGTGTCACTGAGTTAGGCACCTAAATTGGATTAATGACAATGGAATGCTCTTCTTTTACAGGTCTAGACAAAAAAAGGGGGATACAAAAGAAGAATCATGATGTGTGTTTATAAACAGTACAGTTAGGATAAATATGCTGTGCTTCTGCATAATTCTATGAGAAGCAGGATTTGCACCAATAGTGGTTGGACAAGATATTATGTCGGCTTCTAGTACTATGGACAACCACTAGGAAAATAACAAGGTAGGAAGTATTAATTATTGAATCTATGATATAATTCAGGTACAAAAAATAAGATAAGTAAACAGCTACACTCTCTTAATTCATTGATTAGAGACATCTGCTATAATAATGTCTGTAAGTATAATATCACGTATGCACCTTGTACGATAAGAAAACAGTTTGCAATGTATTAATTTATCGAATCTGTCCTTTTAATTTGTCTTGAAACGGTCTCATTGGTATGTGTACTTCAATAAAATAAAATAGAAAATAAAAGAAAAATCCAAGTGCTAAGGGTCATACCTTTACATTCATTTAGCTGGAATAAAATAGTCTCTATCTTTAGCTGGGTTTGGTGCCACAGGCTTGCAATCCTAGTACTCAGGAGATTGAAGCAGGAAAATCATGAGTTCAAGGCCATAATGGGCTACAGTGAGTTCAAGCTCAGCCTGGGATATGCAGCACGTCTCGTCTCAAAAGCAAATGAAAAAAGATGAGGGTGTAGCTCAGTGGTAGAATGCTTGCCTAGCCCATACAAAGGCCTGGGTTCAACACTAAATAAATAAACAGTAAATAAAAATCCAATCATTTACTTTTTATAAGACAATCAAAATACACAAAGAAACAGAAATATTGAAAATCAAAGAATAAAAACATATATAGTATCATAAACTCCACTTCCATATTTGTGAGGATGGTTTCTCAGTCTTCCCATTTTCAGATGTAACAGACTTTACAAAAGGCTGAGGAGATCATGGCAGTGCCTATGCTACAGAAACACAACTAATCTCAAATCCAGTATCATATCTCCCTGGCTTCCCCCACTCTCTTCCACTTGCTCCCAAGATCTCGGATCCCTCTGCCCCTAATGCTAGGCAATTGGGTATCTTCACAACCTTCTTGCAAAAGCCAGTCCATATCCACACCCACATAGAGATTCAGAATAATCACAAGGCCTTTTACTTAGTACAAGCTGCCTTTCCATGGAAGACAGTGTTTATTATAATGTGTATAATTCAAAGTTTCAGGGAAAATGTTTTATAGGTAATACTTCTAAGAGGCTGGATCATTTGATAGCAGATTTTCTTACCTGAAATGAAAATCAGACCTCCAGAAAGCCTTTCTTCAAACCCTCTTAATTAGATCTAATTAGGCCTCCTACATGGATTTGGGTCCACATGGATTCTATTCCACATTTGAGTGGAATAGAGAAAAAAAAAATCAATTATTGTTCCTGAGTAGGTTGTGATCACTCCAAACAGAAAAAAAAAAAAAAAGTGAGTTTCTGTTTCACTCTTGATTTCCACCACTTTCATCTCTCATAATTTGTTTGAAATGTTGCCATGGTTTCTTCTCTCCATATGGGCTTCCTATCCCTCCTTCCTCTCAGTCTGCCCTGAACAATTCACTTCTCAGACAAGCACTGTTCAAAGACTTAGGAGGCTTCTTGTGAGTGTTGAATAAGAGTTTCATAACCTGAGGAAGTTGCCTAACACTTCCATGCCTCACTTTCTATAAACTATGTAGCCAGGGATGTAGTTCAATGGTATATTGCTTCCTTAGAATGCACAAAGCCCCGAGTTAAGTTCCTAGGACCACAGACAAAAAAGTTTCAACAAATTACAGATCATTTGAGTCAGGCATGGTAGCACACACCTATAATCCCCACACTTGGGGAGGCTGAGGCAGGAAGGGCAACAATTTGAGCCCAGCCTGGCAACTTTGCCAGGTCATTTATCAAGACCCTGTCCCAAAAGAAAAATAAGAAAGGCTGGGGATGAAGCTCAGTTCAATCCCCAGGGTCTGAGTTCAATCCCTAGTATCACAAAAGAAAAAAAAAAAAGAGTGGGGGGATAATTTATAGGAAGTTACAAAAGTGATATGAGAATGAAGTCGATGTTTGAAAGCCTTGGGAGCGCTGCCTAGCACATCCTAAATGCTCAATGATATGAGACATACTTCATGTAGATTTTTGTTTCCTCTTTTTTTTTTTTTTTTTTTTTTGGTCACTTTAACCCTACTTCTACCTGATTCTCTACATCTGCTTTCCACAGCAACCATCATGGTATCATCTAACATACCCCCAAGCATGCCAATGAGCCCCCATTTGTACACCTTGCTCCCTCTGTAGCTTCTAGGTACATGAGAGGTTTTTCTTTATATCTTGGTTAGTAGGCAGATGGGCATTCTTAGGTGGCATAACTCATATTTGTTTTCCCTAAAGACTCTCCTCTTCTTGCCACCATCCTATATTATACCTGTATCACTTCTCATCAGGAATATTTGGACGGTTAAACACCTCACCTTCTCCCCAACAAATTACCATCATAGATACCTCTAGAGAATTCATCTCCCCTGCTTGTTTTTCAGTACTAGGGATCAAGCTCAGGACCTTACACTTGCAAGACAGATGTTTAAGCCACTGAGCTACCTCAGCCCTCATCTCCATGTAGATCAGGCGTTCATTGATTATTATGATGCTGAAGCACTGTTACAACTCTCCTCCTATAGCTCTTTACACATTACAACTACCCATGTAAAGTAGGTATTCCTACCCCCACTTTCCAGACAAACTGACAAATTGATACTGGTAGTAGAGGGGCCAAGATTTCATACCAGATCTCCTTCCTCCAACACGATCCTTCTCCCCCACAGGCATCAGTGCTCTGGACCCTACCCACCACCCATGTAACTATTACAGTTCATTTGTATCCAAACAATTCTTAATGTTAAGTATATTCTTAAAATCTGCTTGTACTACTGTCCATTAAAAACTAGTAATACCATGAATAGAACATAATGCTAAAAATAATGCAATAAGATAATGCAATGTGATTAAATTTTAAACATAAAAATAAAGACAAGCTCCTCAGCATGGCTCATGGCCCTGGCACAGTCTATCTCAGCCCCTCCAGCCTTGTCCACTGCGTTCTTCCTGCTGCCCTTTCCCAGCTATCCCACACAGCTTTTTCTCTGTCCTTACTGCTTGCTGTGTTTCCCACAGCCATGGGGTGTTTGCACATTTTGTTTCCTCCTCTTCTCCACCAGCTTTGCTAATGTGACTCCAAGCTCTTCAAGTACTGATGTAAGAGCCATTTCCTTGGGAAAACTTTCACAGATTCCCCGGACTGAGCCAAATCCTCTCACCTTGTGGCCAAGAAGCACCATAGTCCTCTCTCTCATAGCACTTATCCCAGTGGTAGTTTTCCATTTGCTAATGTGGCAGGTTAGTATCTATTTCTCCCTCCAGAATATGTAAATTCCCAGGGCAATACCATTCCTGGTTTTTACTCACCATTAAATTCTCAGAATTGAACAGGGTGCCTGACACTACTGTAGATCCTTAGTTACTAAATGGATAAATGAGTAAGACTTGATTTCTCAAGTACAAGGAAGTGAAGTTCTATGACTCCTTGAGTATAAACTTGCCCTTTCTTTCTCAGCTTCTATTTCTTAACTGGTTTTTGAGGTGTGAGAGACACTGCATGCTTTCTCCAATGAGGCTGGAACTGCTTCCTCAGGCCACACAGGCACAACTTAGGGTGCTGCTCACAGATTCGCACAGTCAGTGCTTTCTGAAACTTCTGAGTCCTGTATCTCTTTATATTTCACCCTCCACAAAATTCCAGAAATTCAGGCAATTCCCTGCCCAGTCTGTGTCATGTTTCCTCAAAGTCTCTCCTGCCTTGTTTCCCCATCACCACGTTAATTTCATGTCCACTGACATCCAGACCAGAACACACCTTCCAGCCTTTGTCTACGCCAACTGATTCTGTAAACAGCACAAAATTCATATATGAGCAGGTTGCCTCTTAGCCATCAGAAAACTTGGGAGACTCCCAACTCCCTATAAAGTCATATGACTTCCCCAGTCAATATTTAAGGCCCTTCTCAGTGTGTCTCTCAATTACTCTCTTCACTCAACAAGAGGAAAATAGCTCTCTGCTGTGTGATCACCTTGAGATTCAATCCAGACCATCGGCTCCCCTCACATGCACACCAGTGCTGGTTCCTGGAATGACATAAGTCTCCACACTTGAGAAACTCAGAGGAGCAGACAAGCTTAATGTTCAGTGTACATAAAGTCTGGGAGAGGAATCATTTTACTCACAATTTTGTGAAGAACAAAAAGATCTTTTTCTTCTTTGAGGAAAAAAGCTACCAATGCATCTTCAAAGCAGAGAATCATCAACTTCACATGGATCCTGAAACTCCACTGAAAAAATAAGGGTAAACTACTTCTAGAGACAGAGTTAAAAACGTCTCTCCAGGAAGGAAAGTTAATAGGTGAACAATTCAACAAAAAGCATAGGACCTCTGGAGACAGCTGCAAGCTTAGTCATCAATGGGAGAAAGGAGTCATAGCTACCCCATGCTGTCCCTGAAGGAGCCCAGGAAAGTCACAGAAACTCCAAGTCTATACCCTACTCAGTAAATTGAACACCACTGGAAAGGTGGGAGGGTGTGGAGTGATACATGAACAGGTGTTTTAAATTGTGACCAGATATATCTGAGCCCAGGAGATAGATTTGATAATTTTTTGAGCTGTCCATAGGCAACTGTTCCTGGTAGAGAACTGCTCACAAATGGGCCAGGTTAGACTCAAAATCTTGTCTGCAGCTTTGGTGATTCAGAAACATTTTACTTAACGAAAGTCTTTAACAAACCTGTTATCCAGGGTAGCCTCTTCCAGGTATTAGAAGACCAACGAAATTAATAAGCGGACGTCCACTCCCTGGGGTAGAGGGTCAGTGAGAGCAAATGCCAGATGGTCCTGGACATTTTCTTTTAACTAAAATTTTTACAGAGCCTGAAATTTCTGGTGCAGTGAAGAATTGATCTGCCTCAAACCCTGGGAGGGATACCCCAAGTGTAGTCTCTCACACCCCTGGTGACCCCTGAAAAAACCCTGAGGTGTCATTTTCCAGTCTTCCCTTGTTTGCCCTGCCCATAGACATCCACCTTCTGCCTGAGTTAATCACCAGTATGTCAGTTGCCAAGGTCACACTTCATTTTACTTGGTACTTGGCTTTTTTCCTAATCTTCCTAATTAAGAAAAAAAAAAGCATAAACTGATCAAGCACATGTCTATGGCAATTCTCACTGTTCAGGAATGTTACTTCCTAAACCTAGTGAACAAATCCAGGGTGTAACTGCCTCACTTTTACCTTGATTACATCTCCAAGTAGTTCCGAAACCTGAAAAATGGCTTAAAAGTTGGCTGCACTATGCATACAGCTCTATCAACTGGGAAGGACACTGAAACCATGACACGTCATTGTCTCCTGGCCCACACCACCGTGTGTCTTTAGGGACCAGTTCTCCAGTTAGTCCTTTGTACTCTTCACATAGGATCTCAGGAAAAGGCAGCAAGTGATTCAATTCAGGCAAATGTCTGCATTAAGCTCCATAATGGCCACGTTAAGGCAAAGCATGACCCTAACAATAGGATGAGCTACACAGACTTCTAGTTCAAAACCCACAGGGTACAAAGAGTAGCCTCATTCTGCCCTCCTAACTTTCCAGTGAATAGAATGAACCTGATGGAAAATCAAAGGTGAAGCAGCATTAACTGAAAACCACTGAGTGAGAATAAGATAAATACCAACCAAGGCTAACTCTGGTCCTGTTTGGAGCTGTGAGGGCCAAAAGCCAAGTACTAAGAAGAAAATGGCAGTGCCTGATGCCTGCCCTGTAGGACCACACCTGAAACACCATGGAGTGCAAGATTCCAAGAACTTTTAATGAAGTACACAGCATTTGTTTCCACAGAGCAAGAGAAAATTAGCTTTGTACTCAACGAAGTGCACAAGTCTTCCTGGCCCACTAAGGCATCATTTTTTTCTTAATGGTTTAATGAGCCCTGGGCCCTGGGCCCTGGGCCCTGGGCCCTGGGTGAGCCCCTGATTTAAATGGAAAAGTATGAGTGCATACAAATCAGCCTTACAGAGCTAGTAAAACAGGGTAGAGAGCTGCTTGAAAGCTGCTACTTCCATAGGAACCTAAAGGGAAAGGAAAGAAGCCCTGGACTTTCCGCTAGAACAAACTTAAAGATTTTATTTATTATGGAAAGAAATGTTCTGTAGAAGTAGAAAATCAGCATAAATAATCCATGAAAAATACAGTAGTAAGACTGTATGTCATTACCTAAAATGTGCCATGCAGCTGGACATGGTGGCACATGCCTGTAATCCAAGCAGTCTGAGAGACAGGAAGATCACAACTCAAGCCCTATCTGGGCAATTCAGTGACTAGTGAAACCCTGCCTCAAAATTTTAAATTTTTTTAAAGAATTGGGGATATAGTTCAATGCAAAAGCCCTGGGTTCAATCCCCAATACCAAAAAAAGAGACAGATGGACAGACAAGCAAAGAGGGAGCGAAAAGTAACATGTGACGTAGTGAGGGTGATGGTAGTTTAGAAATAGGTGAGGTCACGAGATGCAAGCAGGGAGGACGAGTCCTGGACCCAGGACTGCGAGCCTGGGTTACCATAGGACCTCTGCCACCCACTATGATCTTGGGGGAACCCATTTCAGGCGGGTCTCTGCAATGCTGTAATTGTAGCAAGCAGCACTCATTGGAGAGCTTCCTCACAAGCACTGCCCTATTTGTTTGTCACAACATGAGGCAAAGGAAAACAAATCTGGCTTCCCTTGAAAAATCAGAAAACGTAACCGAGGCCAAAGGAGCAGGCTATTTTATTTTTCTGGTTACTTTTGCACTTATTTTCCTACAGCTAATCTTTCCACAGCTTCAAATAATTTGCCTTACAGTTAAGCACGAGGTTAGAACTGGATCACTTGGCCCTTTCTTTTCTTGTCTCCTCCCAGTTCAAAGTCCTTGCATCTCTTAATGGCCAGCATTCTCTTCAATCTGCAGTTGAAGGGAACTGCAATCACACGCTCAAGCTTCAGCACCATCTTTTTTGTGGTTTGAGCCTTCTTCCAGAAGATGGGTCTCGTCTGCCACCACAGCCACTCTGCTTCCGATTGTAGCACCTCTTTCCTTGGGCATACAGGGAATCCTTGCCCTTCTTATACTGGGTCACTTTGTGAGGCTGATGCTTGCCACACTTCTTACAGAAAATCCTTCTGGTTTTAGGTACATTGACCATCTTAATGGAAGAGATGTCTACATGATGAAAACGAGAAGCCCAGTGATCTAACTCTCGCCTCCTGCCGCTCATGCCTCCAGGAGCAGGCTATCTTAGATGAGACCACAGGCCACATTCCCCACACGGCTTATTTTGTTTGTGATACCTTCTAAGTGGCTCCTGCAACACGCAGGTTTGTGGTCTGAGTACTGCACGGTCTCAGTGACTCCTCTACTGAAGGTTGATACTCTTTGCTGTGGCACCCTACCCAAAGGGGTCAGGCCATTATATTAAGACCCCAGAACTCAGTCCTTGGCTCCTCTGGCCAAAGCCTCCAAGAAAGCAAGAGCCCTGGTGTATGCAGGAGGGGTTTTCTATGCCCTGCAAAACAGAGGTGCAAGGGACACTGCCCTCTGCAGCCTAACCGCCTGTCAGGTACTTCAGTCTCCCTTAAATGGGAAAACAGTATGAAGGCAGAATAAACAAGAACATTTTGAAAATCTATTTCAAAATTAAAGCAAATAAAGAACCTATTCTAGGAGTAAGGCCAAGGTGACCAAAAGGCATGGTATTTAACTGTGCCTCAGTTTCTTCATCTGTATATTAATATTAATAGCGCCCACCTCACAGGGACATGTGAAAGACAGAGTAAGAATCTCTTGGGGCTGCTTGTGACAGTCAGGTATCTGGTTCCAGTCCTTCTGCCATCATGACAACCTTGTGGTTCCATGAAAGATCTCTTTTTTATTTTAAAAAGGACAAAAAATATTAGAAATGATACGGTATTTCAAAAAATAAGATCATAGGAATTCTACAATGGTTGTTACATTGTATATTGTCTTCAAAGCAGTTGTTTGACTGCTCGAAAAGAAGGAACAACTGGGATAAGGGAAAGGAAAAGAAAGAAAGAGGAAGAAAGAGGGGCCCAGTGGAAACGCCTCCTTCCCATGGCCTGTCTCCTTACTCTCACCACTGAAGCTTTCATGTGGAATTCTTGGGTTGCAAGAACATGTGTTGTATTTCACATGCCAAGAATTAGAAACTAAAGTTACTTAGCAATAAATTTATGCCCTAGAAATCCTCAGTTCTGTGTGCTTTCTCAAACATTCTATTTCTAAATGGACCTCTGGTGAAGATAACGATCCATTCATTGATTTGTTCCCAGCAGCACAGGGTAAAGTGAAGTCCCACTGATCACATTTCTGATTTTTTTTTGTCCCACTTCTTTGAGAAGGCTTCCACACCAGTCACTCTGCCCCAGCTCCCTTTCTACTTCCCCTAACCCTAGGTTATCTTTTCAACTACCAGAACCAAAGATGAATCCTGGAGTGGTCTTCTGCAGGTCCTCTTTACCAAAGCCCTCTTAAACTGCAACCTCCCAAGTCAAGGCTACTCATTCTTTAACTAAGAACCCACCAAGGGACAAGTGCTCTATTTACCTGGAGATCAGCAAGTCTAGAGTGTCCAGACTGCCTCTTTCTGGCTCTTCAACATTGCTTTTAATCAGATAAGTTCTTCCTATCATCCTATAATTGCTATTTTTAATTTATCTAGAAAAGAGCTTATTTTTATTGCTTGCAATGCAAAAACTCCAAACTGGAAGCTTGAATGGTGAGGGTAAGGAGAGAGGTCATGGAAAGGAGGCATTTACACTGGGTTGTCAAAGAAGGCTTTTACTGAGGAAATGAAATTTGAGCTTTCAATAAAATATGAGAATGAGGCAAGCAAAGTCTGGAGGGAGGAGCATTCAAAGATTATGACAAAGGCAAAGACCTTGAGTTGGCAATATAGTGCAGAAGTAGCAAGAAGGGCAGTGTGACTCAAGTGGGATAGTTAGCAAAGATAGGAGATGGGCCCAGCGTCAGGAAAGGCTGGGTCACCTAGTCTCCAGGCCGTAATGAACAACCTGGGTTTCATCGTGTAGTGTAAGCCTCTGGAGGGCTTGAGCAGAGTAGAATCATATCCTGACTTTGTGAAAATATCTTTCTGGCTATCTGTGTTAAGCACTGACTACTGGAGACAAGTGCAGAAATAGAAAAGTGGAGATACTACTACATGAGTCCAGGCAAAAGGCAACCATGCCTTGTCTGACTTGTGGCATAAGAGCAAACAGATTTGTGGCATGATTTTAGGGTAACACTGCCTTAAAGAATTTTCTGATGTAGGCTGAGAGCGAGGAGGAAAGACTTGGATTTTGGCCTGAACAACAGAGTTAAAGGATTTGCCATCTGTCAGGAAGGTGGAAAGTGGGGAACACAGACTTGTCACTTAATAGCATGTATGAGTCATCTACTATGTGTGAGAAATTACCTCAAAACTTAATGGCTTAAAATAACAACAAGTATTTATACTCCTGCAGGTTTTCTGTGTTAGAAATTCCAGGACATCTTAGCTGCCCAATCTAGCTCATGGTTTCTCAGGAGTTTACAAGGTAAGGATATAGGTCATGAAAAGGAGGCATTTACACTGGGTTGTCAAAGAAGGCTTTTACTGAGGAAATGAAATTTGAGCTTTCAATAAAATATGAGAATGAGGCAAGCAAAGTCTGAAGGGAGGAGCATTCAAAGAGGATTATGACAAAGGCAAACACCTAGAGTTGGCAACATAGTCAAGATTCCAGCAGGTTGGTCTTGGGTTAGACTAGGGAACTGCTTTGCTGATAGCTCACTCATGTGGCCAAGTCACAGCATTGGCAGAAAATGTGAATTCTTAGCCCCTGGGTCTTTTCACAGTGTATCTTAACGTACCATACAAATGATATACAACATTCCAGCACAGATGGTTAAAAACAAAAGAGCCAAGTGGTGGTACATACCTATAATCCTAGCACTTTGGGAAGATGAGGCAGAAGGATTATAAGTTTGAGGCCAGTCAGAGCAACTTAGGGGAGCTCGTCCATAAATAAATAGGCTAGAAATGTACTCAGTGTGAAGGCCTCAGGTTCAGTCCCCTGTGCAAAAAGAAAAGAAAAAGAAAATAGAGAAAGAGGGAAAGATCCCCATGACCATCCTCCGAAGTCCCACTCCCTTATGTTGGCAGTACCCTGTTGCTTACACAAGTTAGCCCTGGTCCCTGTGGAAGGGGATAACCAGGGCATGACTGCTGTGAGGTAAGAGACATTAGATGCCATCTTGGTGGTCAGCTACCCGAGTCCACAGAGGGACTGTGCAGACAGTGCAGGTCACATGAGAAAGAGCAAGCACAGCCTGTCGGTACCCCAGAGGTCTTGGAATAGTAAAAGAAACTGTAGAAAAGGTGGGAGTGGAATGGCAGATTCTCAGGATAGTAAAAAGAGCTGTAGAAGAGAAGGTGGGAGTGGAATGGTAGATTCTGAGAAACACAAATGTGTCAAAGGGAGTGATTCTAGATGGAGAAATTAATGGAAATGGGTGACCCTGCATTAAAGGGAGGAACTGAGGGTACCTTTGAAAATGATGATATGGTGAGGTGACCAACAGAAGGCGGTAGGAACTTCAACCTGAAGACATTCTAATCACCAGTGTTAAAAGTCCAAGTCTCTCCTTCCCATTCTCCCCTCCCTACCATGTGGGGAGGGTGCTGAACAGCAGGCAGGTTGGAGAATTGGGAAAGGGATGAGCAAGAGTTCTGATGGCTTAGACTGAGTCAGGAACCAAACATGTTGGGGAAGAGTCCACAGGGGACAAGGAGGCACCAAAATATAGGCCAAATCTGTAAGTTCCAAGGAAGCCTGAGAAAAACCCTGTGATACTTTCAGGCTATAATGCATGACTATTCCAAACAGAGGCTATCCAAAACATGCAAGGTAAATGAGAGGCTGGAAACCTTTAGAAAGGGAGAATGAAAAAGATTAGCCACTCAGGAATGCACCCTTCCCTCCTCTCGTCTTGTCACATCCTCATCTGTCTTCACTTCCCTTCTTCCCTTTTCTCTCTTGCTTCCTCATGAACACACCTTCACACACACACACACACACACACACACACACACCTTTCCTGTTTTTTCTTGGCAAGGATCACTGTCACCTGCTGGGCGGGCTAATGGCACAGGCTTGCCTGGGACCCACATTCCTAGCTCACAGCTTTTTCCACAGTGACAGGACTCTCATTCAGTGCCTGAACCTTTTCAATGACTCCCCCAGGGATTTTGGTCAAGAACTAAGGAAAGTAGAGACCTCTTTGTGATCTCCAAGGACTAAGAATCACTTTCAGAGAGCAGCTGCACACTCTCTGCCCCTGTGAACTGACAGACTCTAACTTCCTTCCTGAAACAGTTAACAGAGAAAAGCATCCAACCCACTGGGGTGCTGACCATTCCATGAAGGCTATGAGTCCTACCTAAGAAATGCCATGACTAGGCTCTGTGAGTCCACAGAACTCAGGTCTGCTCTCTTGGGGACCTCCCCACCCCCAACCTTGAGGAGGAACTATCTTGGGTAAGGGACAAACCTCACATGTATCTGCTTCACCAGTGGCAAAGCATTTCCCCTCCTTGCCCCTGCCTCCAGCTTACAGCCATCTAGCTCACACAGGATTCATCTTTGCCATCCCATGACAGATTTGGTCACAAACTCTGCAGCTGAGCCTCAGAACCCAACCTGAAGGCAACAGTCCAATTATCCTCCAGCAGGACTAGCTGCATAATTTGTGTCACTCATGCAAATGGGACTTTGAGACCTTGTTCATAAATAATTAAGAATTTTTAAATGGTGACAATAGAGCTTTAAGCCAAATACCAGTCACTTCTAATTTCAGGGCCCCTCTGTGGCTACACAGGTTGGTCGGTCTGTCTGTCTGTCCATCTCTATTGCTTTGTCATTCTCTGTCTGTCTCTCTCTCTCTCTCTCTGTTTCTCTGTCTGTCTGTCTGTCTGTCTGTCTGTCTCTCTCTCTCTCTCTCTCACACACACACACACACACACACACACACACACACAGCTGGCCCTCCCTGCAGGTTACTTCCTGAGTCCCACTGTTAATGTTCTTCATTCTTCCAGCCAGTCTCACAGCTTCACCCTCCCTTTATGTCTCTCACTCTGAGCCTGGGCACTTCCATCTTCCTACTGCCCTAGACAGGGACTGAGCTGTGACTCCCATGAGTGTCTCTGAGCCGCCCCACGGCCCCCTACTCCTTTCTTCTCCTTGTCTCTAGTAACAGTGACATCCTGCAGCTCACACCTGCCTTAAGCCACCTGCTGGTTTCAGGCAGGCTCATACACACCTCTTACCTCTCCCCACCATTGAAAGTCCTCTCCCCACTGCTACCTCTCTTGTTACCATGCTCCTGCTCAAAGCACTTCTGCCTGCAGCTTAAAAATATTCCAATCCCTCATAACAATTCCATTCTCAGGTTTTAAATAACAGATCCATTTTAAATATATTTGATGAGTAACAAAAATATCTAAGTTTATTTTTATTACAACTCTAACTTTTTTTACAGACATGAGACAAGCAACTCTGGGTAAGTGGCCTCTTGAGCTTTTGAAGATTCCAGCTCCCTTCTATATATTTTTCCAGCTGAAAAAGACCTCTTGAAGCAGAGACCTACCATCCCTACCACTGCCTAGCCCGAATTTCTCAGTCACAGAATCTGAACAAAGTTCAATAACACTAGGTTTGGGGTCATTTTGTCACATGACAGTAGCTGGATAGAATGGACATGTACACTCTTTGCCGCATCTCCTGCAAGAATGAAGACCATTCTTAGTAATCAGACTGTCGACATTCCAGAAAATGTCGACATCACTCTGAAAGGACGCACAGTTATTGTGAAGGGCCCCAGAGGAACCCTCCGGAGGGACTTCAACCACATCAATGTGGAACTCAGTCTCCTTGGGAAGAAAAAGAAGAGGCTTCGGGTTGACA
>PVKA01046472.1:0-14914 GCA_004027165.1 Ctenomys sociabilis
TTTTTTTTTTTTTTTTTTTTTGTCTTTTTGAGACAGGGTCTCACTATGCAGTTCAGGCTGGCCTTAAGCTCACTTTGTAGCTCAGGCTGGTCTCGAACTCACAGCAATCCTCCTGCCTCAGCCTCCCGAGTGCTGGGATTACAAGCATGCGCCACCACGCCCGGCTCTTCTTACTTACTTTTAAAGAAGAGAAATCTTAGGTTTTTCTCAAACAGCCTGCTTGACAAGTACGAAGTCCAGCTGGGATAGGGAAAAATCTCTGTGTCCTGCTCCGGCTTCACAGCACCCAATGCCAGCTCCCTCAGAGTAGATCAGGGAGCAGCTTGCGGGGGCAACGTCTCAGCTTCTCCTGACTCAGCTAGAGTCAGTTTGGGGTACATCTTCACAAATATTTGTTGAAGGATTAAGTGAGTGAATGAGTCACTTGTTTCCATTTAGTAACTCTGGAACCTTGACATTATTTCACTTCCCTCATCCTTGGTTTCCTCTTCTGTAGACTGGAACAAGAATTTTAACTTCCAGTGGAGAGGGGAGCGCGAGGGCGGGAGAAGGCTTAGCCTTCTGAGCTGGTTCTTTAGAGTCACCTTCCCGGTAGGCGGCCTGCGTGAAGCGATCAGCCTGTGGAGGAGGCCGCCTCTGCGGGTCTGCAATGCCGTTGGCAGCCAGGAGGGGCCGCAGCGCACCGGGCTCTGGAGCTGGAGGGACCGTGGAGACCAGGTGCAGGAGGCAGCAGGAGGGCTGAGGACCTGCGACTCAGCGAGGCCCAACTTAATTCACGGGTTTGTTGGCCACAGACACCAAGGAGAAAAGCATCTGACCACTTAGCTACCAAGGGGACCTCATCAAGATGGAAAACTGTTCAAAGATCATCCTGCAGAATGAAAGAAAATATTTGCAAACCACTTATCTGATGAGGGCTGAACCTCTAGAACTTAGAAGGAGCTCTTGAAGCTGAACACCAGAAAGACTGACACCCAACGCAAAAGCAGGCAGAGGACTGAACGGGCATTTCTCCAAAGAGGTGCACAAGTGGACACACTCACGTAGCAAAGCTGCTTGACGTCATGAGTCACAAATAACGTGCTTCCAAGCGGCACACTCCAGGGTGACCGGAATAGAAAGCACCAAGAAAGGCAAAGAGGGAAGCAGCGCCTTCTGGTGAGGACGTGGGCCAGCCTGAAGCTGCACCCTGCAGTAGGGACATAAAAGGGTGCACTGTGACAAAGGCAGTTTGGTGTCTCTGCCTCAAATGGTTCAGTGCAGAGTTATCTTTTGGTGCATCAGGGAGATAGCTCAGCGGTCTAAGTGCCTGCCTGACAAGCGCAAGGACCCAGGTTTGATCCCCCAACACCTCATGCCATGCCAGCAACTCACCAAGCTGGCCATGGAAACCAGGAGTGGTGGTGCACACCTGTAATCCAGCAGTGGGGAGACCAAGATAGGGGGCTCCCTATGAGTTAGAGTTATGTAGCAAGGCCCTGTCCCAAATATATAAAAAATAAATTAAAAAATAAAACTTATTACACTAGAGGACATATTGACATTATCCTTCCTCAGGATCTTTCACCTACAACTCACTCACCACAACTTTCTGGCCACTAACAGAAGCAAGACTTGAAGTCTTCTTCCGTGGATGTCACTAGCTGTGCTGCTGTGCCTGCCTCCATGGCCTGAATCAGGCTGAACATGTTCCTTTCATGGTCCTTGTGACTCTGGGAAAGAGCCAGGAGTCCTCCTGTGGGAGACATGGTGAGTGGGCATGAGGACACACTCTTGTTTCTATTGTACAAAAGTTGGCATAAATGGTTAATCAAAGAGGGTGATCAAACATATGATGAACACTCAAAGTTTATTATAGTAAAAGGTGTTGTCATCGATACCCCTTGTCTTCAACACACATCACACTGTTCTTGGTAATGTGTCTTTCACTGTAATTTAAAATAATTTAAAATAATAATAAAATCTATCATACTTCATGATCACCCTTATGTCATTCAGTGGGATTTTTAAAAAAAATTTTATTTGGTACAAGGTCTCACTAAACAGCTTAGACTCATAGTGATTCTCCTGTTTTCAGCCTCCTCAGCATGGGGATTACAAATGTGTACCGCTACGCCTGGACTCGGTGGACAGGTCAGCACAGCAGGGGTGGGGTGGCTATGGTGAGGAGGGGAGGATCGAACCCCATTTGCTGCACTTGCCTAAGCAGGTGCTTAGTCTGCTGAGCTATCTCACTGGTCCAGTTCAGTAGGATCTTATTCAACAAGAAAAAGGAATGAACCTCTGACCCTTTGTGGAACATGGTGAACCTTGGAAACATGAGATGAAAGAAGCCAAACAGAAAGGGCAGCATGTTATGTGCTTCAGACTGTCCAGAATGGGCAATTATACCGAGGCAGAAAGCGACTTTATGGTAGTTGAGGCTGGGTAAGAGGCTGGGGAGGCTAATGAGTAAGGAGCTCCCTTTGAGGCAGTGAAAATTCTCTGGACTTGTAATGGTTGCGCAAGCTGTGACTACACTAACAGCCCCTGAATTGTATACTTTAATGACATGTGAATTATATCGTAATTTCTAAAAGGCTTTCTTAGCTTTCTCCCTGTCTGCCTGGATGTTTCCCAGCAGCATGCTTCCTCACAGAACTCCTAGGCATTGCTCAGCAGTTCTGCCTGGTTACAATGCCTCCTGGTCCTGTGACTTCGCCTCTGGGCTAGAAGGCAGGGGTGGAAGCCATAGCTGGTGGACAGAAGTGGGTCGTTGCATCTGAGGGGTCAGTTTCGCAGCAGGGCAGGAGGGGCTTGTGGCCTGAGATGGAGGCTGGATGTGGCTTTTTGCATCGTGTACAAGTACACACATTTCTGAAACAACTCCAGAGTAAGATTATTTCAGAATCAATTACTGCATCATATTCACCACCATAACACAGAAGTACTGTGCTACTGTCCAGCAGCACTTCAGGGTAACCCTTTCAGGGGCTTTGTGGATTCACCCTGTCACTGGCCAGACCTGCTCTGGGGCAGTGAGAGCCTGTTAGGACTAGCACCGAGGACCCTAGCCCTGAACATTGCACATCAAATCCTGGAATCAGCTTCTTCAAAAGACTGTGGTCTGGAAGCTGCAGGGCACGGAATCCAGCTGAGTTATCGTCCCTACAATTTCTGTTTCTGGCTTGCTAGCTAGCAGTGAGAGCTCAGAAGTTGTTCCATGCCTTGAAGCTGGCCCAGGAAGGCTGAGTTTCTGCCTTATATCCCAAGTAGATTGTTTCCTCTGTCATTCTCACCTTTCCTTCTTCTGTCCCTCCTTGTCTTTAGTCTGTTCAGCAAACCTCACATTCTCCCACTTGGCCAGTGGGTGGGAAGGAGGCTGGAGCTGGGCACAGGGGGCTGAGCCAGTGGGAGCCGTGCAGGCTGGGAAGACTATGACTTGTGATGGTCATGGACATGAGTCCTAGCTGGAACTCCAGCTCCAGCAACCACTCAGATGTTTTCTAAGGGATTACTGAATACACTTGTGAGGATGCACGCCCAGCATCAGGCCCAGATGGGACTGTTTACATGTGGCAGGTGGCACCTGGAGACCCTGAGGTAGGAGGAGCTCCTCCTCCCCAGACATATCTTAGTGCCAGCCGAATGTTTCTTAGGTATTGTTTGAAGCAACTCAAATGAGGTGGTGGACATGGAATCACTGGAGCTGCCCTCCAGCTGTGGTTAGCTTCCCTGGTGAGAGGCAATAACACTCCCTCTTTACCTCTGCTTGCTCATTTAGGGTTTCATGAGGGAAACTGGCTGTACATTCTTTGTGAGATGTAGTTTTTGTGCACCAGGAAGCAGGCCGTGTACCAGGGAGCCAGACTGGCCTTCAGATGTCTCTGTGATTCTTGAGACTCCCTGAGAATGACTGGACTTCATTTAGAACCATCTGTGTCTGTCAGAACAGGAATTCTGGCCTGCTTCCCTGGTACTTGGCCTGAAGGGTCTGAGGGGTATAGGCAGGCCAGGGTCCCCAAATGATCTCTGCCTAGAGATGGGCCTGTTGGAGGTGCTGGTGACAGGGTATAGGGTGGTAGCCATAGGGATCCAGGCAGGGGCCGAGCCAAGCTGTTCCAGTCCCCCTCCCCTTACCTTGGCCCAGAGCCCAGAAGGGAGATATAGCCCAGGCTCCTCTCCTTTGCCGTTGACCCCATGGAGGTGTACTTGCTGGCACTTTGTGACCCAGCCTGAGCTGCTGTCCTCCTCCAAGCCTTGTACTCTGTTCTATCCCACAGTGACCTTATGGGACTGCCAATGGATCCTTCTACAGAGGGAAATTGAGGCAAGAGCTGGATTCAACTGTGCCTCAGCCTAGGCCTTGACTCTGGCAGCTGTGGCTAGGCTGGCCCAGGGGTAGAATTTGAATCCAGACTTCAGGCCCAGCCACTACCTGGCCCTATTGTGGGCTCAGAGGCCACAGAGAGGATCTCACTCCACGAATTCCCTGAAAGTTACATGGCAGGACTCAGCTCCTGCCATCCCGCCAGCTCAGTCCTGAAGTGGGCAGGGAGACAGCTATGATCAGGTGGGTATAGTTCCTATAGGGAGGGATCTTGGAAATGCCTCTGTGGAGGGGTGGCTTTGTGGAGCACAGACAAAGGTTGTGGGGAGCTCCACAAGGACTTCTATCTGTGGAGGTGATTTGTGAGCCGACTTCTGGCATCAGGAGCAAGGAAGGGGAAGTCCAAGGCCAGCCCTGCGTCCTCAGTGTCTGGCAGTCCAACCCCTCCCTGGGTGTCAGCAGTGGTAGGACCGTGGGCAAAGAAGAGGCCCAGTTACAACCTGAATGGATGGGGAGCTGGGGTGAAGCACATACACCCTAAGTCATCACCTCCTCAGTAAATAGCGATGGCTTGGAGGGCACACAGACCGTGTCCCTCGTCAGTACTACGGATGCTTCCCGAAGCCACAAGGAGAAAGGAAGAGAGCCACTCCCATTTTACAGATAAGGAGGGGTGCAAGGCAGGTTGGAACTGGGTCTTGGACAGGAGCCCTGGAGCTGGCAGAAAGGAGATGTAGAAGTGGCCCCCAACTGTGGGAAGAAGCCAAGCCTCATTCCTCACAAGACTAATGGAAATTGCCGCTCTTTCCCTAATCCCAAATTCAATTACCATGCTCTGTGGGCAAGGCTGGGGGAAACGGATGCTCCCTCCCTCGCTGGGGGGAGTGTGAATTGGTGCAGCCTCTCGCGAGGGCAACTGGGTGAACCACATCATAGTTACAGACCCAGAAAGCTTTTGACTCCATCAGCTCCAGTGCTGGGAGCTTGTCCTTTGGGTGGCCTTGGCACAAGCAGGTCACAGGCTTGCTGTAGCCCCACTTAGGGCCAAAGGATGGGCTGGTGGGATAAACTAGTCTGTCTGCACATTGGACTATTATATAGCTGTCAAAATAATGGGGATCCTCTGTGTAGCCTGAAATGGAGAGACCTTCAGAATTTAGCATTGAGCTGCGGAGCTATGCACTCTCTTGTGTGAACAAAAGGAGGAAATGAAACACCACCAGAATTTTCATATACGGCACAGAAACCAGGAATGGTCTGTGGTGGGTGTGGAATGGGGAACCAGGTTAGGGTGCAAAGGAGATGTTCTGTGTTACACTTTTTATGCTTTCTGTCTTTGAGCTGTGCAAATCTAGTGTGTATTATTAGGACCTTAGAAATCATGACAGTAGTTTAAAGATTTTTTTTTCCTGTCTCTCTCAGGCTTTGGGAAAAGTTTACAGTAGATGTTCAAAATAATGCATTACTGTGCAGCACCCAGGACAGCTGTGGAATAACACAAGGGAAAAAGAAACAGAAGTAACCCAAACAGAAACAAAGACACAAATTTTCATGCAGTTCTTTTTGCTGAGATCATTTCTTTGTGTTTTTTTTCTCTTTTCTTTCTTTCTCTCTCTCTCTCTCTCTCTCTCTCTCTCTCTCTCTCTCTCTTTCTTTCTTTTGTGTGTTTGGTACAGGGTCTCACTATGCAGCTTGGACTTGTGGTGATCCTCCTGTTTACAGCCTCCTAAGTACTGGGATTACAGTGTGTACCACCAGCTCAGCTCTGTCCCAGTTCAGCATGCCCTAGGGGCTGGGCTGGAGTAGTGTGTGGGACCCAGGATGGAATCCTGGTCATTGCACTTGCCAAAGAAGGTGCTTGGTCTACTGAGCTATCTCGCCAGCCTTCTTTTCTTTTCTTTCTTTTTTTTTTTTTTTTGAGACAGGATCTTGCTATGTGGTTGAGGCTGGTTTTGAAGTCACCATGTAGCCCAGGCTAGTCTTGAACTCCCAGCAATCCTCCTGCTTTGGCCTGCTGAATGCTGGGCTTATAGGTGTGCGTTACCATGCCCAGCCTGAGATAATTTCTTTACTGGGTCTTTTTTTTTTTTTTTGACACAAGTTGTCACTACACAGTTTAGATTTGTAGTGATCCACCTGACTCAGCCTCCCCAGTGCTGGGATTACAGGTGTGCATCATCATGCCTGGTTTCAGGGCCAGAATAGCATGGCATGTGGTACCAGGGATTGAGCTCAGGTCCTTGTGCTTGCCAGGAAGGTGTTTAGATCACTCAGCTATCTCCCCAGCTCTTCTTTATTGGGTCTTTTAAATTTTTTTATTGCAATTCTTTTATATACTAAACTCTTGTAGTGCTCGGGACCCAACTAAGAATGTGTGAGTTGTGTATGCTGCATAATACATGAACTTAAAACCTGAGTGGTTAGGATAAGTAAGGTTTACTGCCTGTTTTACTTGAGGCCCAAGTGATGGCGTATTCCCATCCTAGAGCATCAGCTGAATGAGGAGCAGCTGATATCCAAAGGAGCACAGGGGCTGAGAATCCAGAATGATCCCTGAGGCTCTCACTGCGGGCCAGGCCCTCAGGCCACTGTACTCAGACCCCTGGACAGACCCTGATGGCTCCTGTGGTGGTCAGCCTGACAGAATCTGGTGAGAGAGGAACAGCTTGTAGGCAGGTGCCCTGGTGAGTATATAGTCTGCCTAGAGCAGAGAGGACAAACATCAGCCTCACATCGCCATCAGTGTGCCCCAGCTGATCAACCTGCTGTTTCTTACCAGTGTAAATGCAAAAAGCACCCTGCTCCACACAGTTCGCAAAACCTTAAGAGATTCCCTCCCTGCAGCTTTGCTTGTGGCTCCATCTGAGGAGGAATACAGCACACTGTGCGCCTATACCGCGCCCTCTGGCTGGAACTAGGATTGAAACTAAATTTTTGGCTTTTTAAATAACTTAGAGATCAGCAAATTTATACCTGAATTTTTACTTTCATGAGATAAATTCTTAGAAATGGAATAGAGTGGAAGTTTTGGCTGGCCTGTTCCAACTTCAGATCCTGTTAGAACAAGAGTGCTAGGGCCAGGGATATAGTGCAGTGACACAGTGCCTGCCTGGCAAGTGTCAGGTTGTGAATTTGATTCCTGGTACCACACACACACACACGCACGCACGCACGTGCACACACGCACACACACATGCACACACACGCACACACACACATGCACACACGCGCGCACACATGCACATGCACACGCACACACGCACGCACACACACATACACACACGCACACACACGCACACACACGCGTGCGCACACACACATGCACACGCGCGCGCACACACACGCGCACACACACGCGCACACGCGCACACGCACGCGCGCACACACACACACACGCACACACACATATACGAGTACTAAACTCATACTGAAGCTATCGAGCTGCCTCAGTGCTACGTGGCAGCACCCAGCAAGACCAAAGCCTCTTCTTCCAGGCTTTGTGACCTTCTGCGATAAATCTATGCATAGCTTCCTTTCCCATATTGATTCACATGAGCATTGTGCATATTAACAGATTAGTGATTCTATCCCATGGCTTTAAACCCCTTTCTCAAGTACATTACCTGCCTTTTAACCTTGTTTCTTCTTAAAGACTGGATCTAGCTATAATATCCAGGTTGACTATGAACTCCTGGCCTCAGGTGATCATCCTGCCTCAGCCTCCCAAGTAGCTGAGACCACAATTATGCTCCATTGTAAGTTATGTAATGTGTAATGTAATATATATATATATCTATATAGATATCTATATAGATATATCTATATAGATATATATAGTGATATATATATATATATATATATATATATATATATATATATATCAGGTTCTTTTCTCTCTGCTCTTTCTTTCTTTCTTTCCTTTACTCAGAACCCAGGGCCTTCACACTGAGCTAAATCCCAAGCCCTTTTTATTTTCATTTTTTATTTACTTTTTTTTTTGGTGGGACCGGGGATTGAACTCAGGCCCTTGCACTTTCCAGGAAAGTGCTTAGTCCACTGAGCTATGTCTCCAGCCCCTTATTTTCATTTTTAATCTCGAGACAGGGTTGCCCTAGGTTTCTAAATTGCCCAAGCTAGGCTCTCAGAGTGCTAGCTTTTCCTGCCTCTGCCTCTCAGATTGCTGGGATTTCAGGTATGCATACCTCCTTGTTTTCCTTTTTAAACCCCACCCATCCCATCCCCCCCACCCCCCATGGCTCTTGTGTCCAGAAACCTGTTCACTAGTCTGGTTAATGCTCACCTGTAACTAACTCCTCAGGGTTGAAATGTGAACTGCTTTGTCCTGGAGTAGGTACAGGGCCTGGACCTGGCTCTGCAGTGCTGTGCGAGCAGTGTATCCTCAACCAGTTTGCTTTTCTTCCTGGAACCTCAATTTCTCCACTGTTAGGAGGATGGAGCGTCCAGATGGGGCATCTGAGCAAAGCCCTCAGCCAGGCCAAAGGCTGCCTGCAGCCCCTCACGTCTGCACCTCCCAGCTTTGCTCTCAATGCTATCTGATCTGGCTGGATCTGGCTTTCCCTGCTTCAGCCCCAAGGCCCCCGGCCACTCCCAACTCCCAGACCTGCATCCTGATGTGGAAAACACCAGGCTGGAGGCTGCTGGGGAGCAACTTGTTACTGACCTGTACTATTATTGTATTTCAGGTCTTATTTTCAAGCAAAGGATGGTTTTGGTGGCCTTAGTTACCTTTCCAAACAGTACAGTCTGCAAAGTCAATATGTATTTGTTCACCAAAAGGGTCTTTGCTGTGCTTTATTGATCAATGATTTCATTCTTTTGAACTCACAGCTCACAGAAAACCTTTTGGAAAATGGAGCTATCCATTCTGATGACCCCACGAGGCTGTGACTTCCTCAGCAGGTCTGCGACAACTGCAGAGCTTGGGAGAACAGGTTAGCATTTAGTGGCAGCTCTTTGGTGTTCCAGGGAGTCTGGGAGACCCTCCCGCCACCTCTTCCATGTCCTTGTGTGGTGAAGTTAACAGAAGAGCAAGAGGTTATGGGCTGTGCTGGGACTTCATGTAGATTTTCAGGGTAAGCAGAGCCAGTCTCCTGATGAGTGTTACGGCTTTTATCTAGGTGTCTCCTCAAAGCCACTAGGGCCTTACTTTCCAGATGCCAAGACTTGAATGCATCCCTTGTTGTGGTTTATATCTACATGTACCCCAGAGCCTCGTATGCTTAGAGGGGGGGCTTTGAGAGTCACCTTGCCCACGGGGTGGGAGGGTGATACGCTGCATTAGTGGATTAGTCCACTGATGAGTTTATAGCTCAAGGTGACATTGGGAAGCGGAAGCTGGATGGAGGAGGAGTTCCCTGGGGTGTGGCCTGGGCCTGACTCCCTCCTCCTCCCTTGATCTCTCTCTCTGCTTCCTGCCTACTGTGTATTGGGCTCTTTCTTCTCTGTGCTGCCCCTCTGCCACGCTGCCCTGCCTTGGAGCCAGTCAGCTATGGACTGAAGCCTCTACAAAGTGTATGGCAAGATAAACCTCTGTTCCTCAAAGCTGTGTGTGTGAGGTGCTGCATTTCGGTGACAGGAAAGTAACTAAGACACCCAATTTTCTTACGGAGGAGGCTTAGTCTTTAATGTGGCAGTATTGAAAGGTGGAAACTTTGGGGTGTAACTGAGTCAAGAAGCCCTGCCCTATAAATTAATTAATATTCATATATGCATGGCTTAATGGATTAGTGAATTATTGAGGAAGTGGCTTTGTTGCAAAAGTGCTGTTTCTGGCACATTTGTCTTGCCTTGTTATGAGGTAGTGCGAAGGCCCTTACTAGGTGGCTGGTGCCACCATAGATCCATGGCCAAATATGCTTCTATTTTTTGTAACCTGCCCATCCTCAAGAATTTTTTTTTTTTTGTACCAAAAGAACATGATTGAAGACATCACAGCACCAGAAATTAAGAACAGAGATAATGCAATTCATGCACACAGAACTCACATAGCAAGCTGAGTCCCATGGCAATCTGAAGGAAAGATAAAAGGCATGCCATTGGTGATGGTATGTGTGGCCCTTGAATCTGTGCATAAATATGCTCAGGTGCATATTCAGTAGCATACTTCTAGGAGTAGGATGGTGGCCTTGAAGGCCATGTTGTCCCTGTGACTTATCAGCATCAGCAGATTGCTGCCCTCCTCCACTCCAACAAAGACTGGGAGGACCTCATGGCCAGGCCCTCTGTGTACGTTCAAGCTTTCTTATTTTCCTCACCCCAATAGAGGGAGGATGGCACTATGGGGACTCCCATTGTAGTCTTTTTTTTTTTTTTTTTTTTGTATTGCTATAGGGAAGGGTCTACAGGGTGTTCAGGGTCTCACTACTAGATTGGACTCTTGGTGATTTGCCTTCTCGAGTAGTGCTGATTACAGGCACACACCACCACACCAGTCTCATTGCCCTCTCAGGGTGCCCTTGGAGCAGGGCCGCCATGGCAGGCCCTGGGATCAAACCCCCAACCGTTGCGCCTTCTTGCACGTGCTTTAATCCACTCAGCTATTTGGCCGGTCCTCCCATCATAATCTTAATTGGTACTTTTTTTTGCATAAGCAAAGTTGCCCTCTTTTTTTCCTATTGGGGAGTCGAGATTCGTCTCACTTTCTGTTAATTTTCTTCTTATATCCTTTGTCCCTTGGGCTGTTGGTTTCCTGTGTTTCATTTAGTCTTGTGCTTTTTGTTGAGGACTTTACTGTTTAAATTGACTCTGGCCTAGGGCTGTGGTGCTGTCCGGTGTCCCTGAGGGCAGAAAACTGTGGTATTCCTTCTGGAGAAATCACTTCTCAGGTGAACTTTGATCAGGTGTGTGGTGTGGTGCAGTGTCCGGGAGTTCCTTGTTAATGAGTTAAACATATATCTAGCAAGAAGAGGAAATCGGCCAGACTGTGCGTGTGGCTGATTGAAAGTGGCTGGTTTCCCCTAGGGACAATAGTCCTGTATTTGTTACTGTGATAACGAGAACTGACTGTGTGGAAGTGGCTTCTGGATTGAATATCATCCTTAAAAGGCCTCCTCACTTAAATGTTTAAGAAAAGACACCAAAGTTTCTTCTCACTCTCACTCTGCCTCTCTCTCTCTCTCTGATCTCTCTGTCTCTGTCTGTCTGTCTCTCTTTTCTTCTTCTATCTCTTAATCCTGAGCCCCAAGTCTCCTCTCTGGGCAGCCTTTCCCTACTTCCCCAGGTGAATAATGCTCAACCTGCTCAGTGTGCAGGCTGTCCTGCAACAGAGTCATTTCTTGTTGTGAGCAGTAGACCCTGTACAGTGGAGCTGACAGGTGACAGGTGACTGATGAAGGCCCTGTGTCTACATGGGTACATCTTCAGTCTCAAAGAGCCGGACACTTCTAAGACAGGCCATTGGGATTGACCTTGCTGGAAAAAACCCACAAGTCAGGCAGGCCGTGTTCACTGTTGAGTGGAAAAACCCTCCCCTGCACACAAGGAGAATAACGTGGTCCCCCACTCCTCATGGGGGCTCTGGTGCTCCAATTGCCTGGTGGCATGAGATCCTGCTGGGTGCAAATTGGAAGTTTAGGGCACAGAGACCACTGCAGGCTGGCTGTGAGTCATCCCCACTCTATCAGCTGAGCACAGCACAGCCGTGGTCATCAGAACCGCACCGGGGACCTGCACCCCAGCGGTGCCAGCTCCAGCCACTGCCTGGCTCCTTTCCACTCTGTTCATGGACCCTACCAGTCTGCACCCTGAGCACGTCCATCACTGACCGGTCCCAGAATCGCCTTGTGCAACAAGGAGAGGACAATTTGCCCCTGGCAAACTGGGTGCCCTTTCTACTTGGTAGCCATTCCTTTCATTTTAGTAGGGGCTGCTGGGAAAGCCAGGGCAAGAAAGCACTGGTGTCCCAGCTGCAGGAGGAGTTTGCTCAAGTCAGGTGAAAGCAACTCACAAAACCTGTTCCCTTGTCTGTCCCAGACACACACTTTGCTCTCTCAGTAGCAGCAAAAGCCAATATATATCGAGGTCTTCCTGTGCTGCTAAGAACTTCCAAGGGACTTTCCCAGAGGCTCTCTCACAGCCGTGGAAAGGGGGCAAAACTTTGTTTTGTTGCCTAATAATAAAACTTCAGTTCACAGATGTTAACAAGACATTAGTTCAAGTCATGGCCACTGGCACTTGAGGCAGGTCCCTGAGCCTCTGAATCCAGTGCTCTTCCCTGCTCCCCTTTATCTGATGTTTTTGCCAAAGGGTCTCTCCGCACTCTCTTTTATAAAGACCCAAGCCAGGGTTAGAAGAAACTGCTTCTTCTCTAAAGTGAAAGCAAAGTGCCTGGAGTGGAAGTGTTCAGAGGCAGCCTGTTTGTGTGTTTCCTTCTAATCCTGTCCATTGTGACTTCCCATTATCTCTAATTGCTTCCTTGTGTCATTATAAAGCTCTACAAATGCCATTTACATGGCGTGATCATATTTGATTGTGTAGGAGTAACATGGTTTGCTTAACCTTTTCCCGATTGCTGAACATGCACCACTATCACATTGCTGATCGCTTTGTGCGTGCAGAGTTTCTCAAAGGTCTTGCTCCAGCTCAGCTGTCTAGAAAGTGTGCCAGTCTGCCACACAAGGCAAGACAGCGGCACCAAGAGGAAACTTATACCACCATCAATCAGAGCTCCCTCGGAGCAACATCCTGGAAGGCGGTGAGCAGATGGGCTGGGGCTGGGCCAGGCTGGCAGTGAGTGAGCGCCATGACTCACCTGCCTGCCCAAGAGCACAGAGCCCCACGAGAGGAGCCTCACGTGACCGAGGGCTCGGAACAGAGGCTGAAGGACAGGCCAGATGGCAGCTTCTGGGCGGGGACATCAGAGCCTCCTGGGCTCGCAGCCAGGAGCACACCTGCTGGGCGTGGAGCTCAGCACTATGGGTGACTGCTCTGTGCTGTGTTCCCACCTAGTACCAGTGCCACCTGCAGGGGCCCTCAGGGTGATATGAGACAATCCTACAAAGACCCAGCTTAGCACCACTGAGAGCTTCATAGGTATTGGCTATAATTATCCTCAGCGTCATTATTATCAGCAAGGCTTTAATGGGGTTCCACCACTCCTAGGTCTCAGGACCCAACCCTAGTTTCTCAAAATCCCTGGTTCTAATTTCTAGAGCAAAAAGCTGCCTGGTACAGTTTGGAGCAATCTGGCCAGTCTGGTCAGGCTGGAGAAATAGTGTCCTCCACACCTGGTGGCCCCTTTTCAGCAGAGGCCAGGGGTGGACACTGCAGATATCTGCTTATCCCATGACATTTAGGGGGTCTCATGGCCCAGACCAAAACAAATAAGATACATGATCTTATATCTAGCATGTGCCTCGTCAGATGCAATTAAATAATAAGTCTAAGTCTGTTTAGGAGAAAAAGATTTGAACCACATTTGCTTATTTGCTTGGAGTTTGTTGAGCACCTCCTTTTTTTTTTTTTTTTTTTTGTGTAACCAGGGATTGAACTCAGGACCCTGTGTTTCCCAGGCAAGTGCTTACTCTACTGAGCTATCTCCTTGGCCCTGTTGACCACCTCCTGTGTGGACACTCAGCCCCCTTATAGATGGTATGCTGGGAATCACATCTGGGAGTGACATTGCACAATAAAAGTATTTTATTTTGGTAGTGGTGCTGGAAATTCAACCCAGTCCTCATGCATGCTAGGCAAACCCTACCACAGAACTACACACCAGCCCTAACATTTTCTTTCTTTTTTTTTTTTTTTTGGTGGAACCAGGGATTGCCAGGGAAGCGCTTATTTTACTGAGCTATCTCCCTGGCCCAGCCCTAACATTTTCATTTCTACTTTTTGTTTTATAAATTTTATTTATTTATTTATTTATTGTCTTTTTGAGACAGGGTCTCACTATGCAGTTCAGGCTGGCCTTAAGCTCACTTTGTAGCTCAGGCTGGTCTCGAACTCACAACAATCCTCCTGCCTCAGCCTCCCGAGTGCTGGGATTACAGGCATGCGCCACCATGCCCGGCTTTTTATAAATTTTTTTATCATGAGTGCATGCTCTTAAAAAATCAGTTCAACCAGGTATGGTGGGGCATGCTTGTAATACCAGCAGTTGGGAAATAGAAGATTGCAAATTCAAGGCCAGCCTAAACTATATAGCGAGTCCCTGTTTCAGACAAAAAAAACTCCAAAATTGATGAGTACCCAGACAATGAATGTTATTTGCCATAAAAAGGAATGATGTACTAATATTTGGATAAACCTTGGAAGTGCTACAGTTAGTGGCCACAGAGGAGTCCATAGAAACAGAAAATAGATTCTTGGCTGCAAGGGTCTGAGGATGGGAACTAAGGGGGTGTGACTACCAAGATGGGTGGGGCTTCTTTATGGGGAGTGATGAAATTTTCTGGGATTAGATAGAGATGATGCTTGCATAACATTGTGAATGTACTAAGAACTCTTTTTTTTTTTTTTTGTCTTTTTGAGACAGGGTCTCACTGTGCAGTTCAGGCTGGCCTTAAGCTCACTTTGTAGCTCAGGCTGGTCTTGAACTCACAATAATCCTCCTGCCTCAGCCTCCCGAGTGCTGGGATTACAGGC
>PVKA01046473.1:0-14914 GCA_004027165.1 Ctenomys sociabilis
CTACATTCCCACCAGCAGTGGAGAAGTGTTCCCTTTTCCCCACAACCTCTCCAACATTTGTTGTTGGTTGATTTCCTTATGATAGTCATTCTTTCTGCAGTGAGATGGTATCTCAGTGTTGTTTTTATTTGCATTTCATGAATGGCTAGCGATGTGGAACATTTTTTCATATATTTATTTGCTTCTTTAATTTCATCTTCTGAGAAGTGTGTATTCATCTCAGATGCCAAAGATTTTTAACTTGATATTATCCTATTTGTTAATTCTTCTGGGACAGTGCTACCTCCCAATTTACTCTTGCTCTCCAGAACTTATTTTGCTATTCTGGGGCTCTACGGGTTCCCTACAATTTTAGGCCTATTTCTCAAGTTCCATAAAGAATGCTGCCGGTATATGGATTGAGATTGCATTAAATATGTGTATGAATTTTAGAAATATGAACCATTTTGATTGCATTGGTTCTGTCTATCCAGGAGTAGAGGATATCTTTTCATTTTCTGATGTTCAATTTGATGTCTTTTGTTCAGAATATTATCATTTTCATGTTAGAAGTCTTTTACTTTCTTAGCTTAATTCCTAAGTATTTAATTTTTCATGGTGATATTGTAAATAGTATTTTCCCCTATGTACAGGAATACTGTCGATTTTTGTGCATTGATAGTCTACCCTGCTATATTACTGAGTTTGGGGTTAATTCTAAGTCTTTCAATGGCTTTTTGTCTTCTATGTAGAGATCATGTCATCTGCAAATAATAGTAATTTGACTTTTTTCTTACCTAAATCCATCCCTTTTATTTTTCTTGCCTAATTGCTGTTGCTAATGTTTTAAGTACTATTTTGAACAGAAGTAGTGATGATAGTGGATGCTTTAGTCATGTTTTTCATTTTAGCAGGAAAGCTTTTAGTTTTTATCTTTTAATATGATGATGACAGCAGGTTTGTTATAAATGGCTTTTATCAGACTGAGGGTCTTTCTCTACCAATTGTGTGTGTGTGTGTGTGTGTGTGTGTGTGTTTCTTAATCTTGAACGGATGTTCAATTTTGTCAAAGGCTTTTCCTATGTGTATATAGATGATCATATGATTTTTATTCTTGATCCTGTTACTATATTATAATTATCCTGGCATATGTTGAACTATGAACTATTCCTGATTCTCTGGGATGATGACCTTTTTGATGATTCACTCCTTTCAGTTTATCAGTATCATAATGAGAATATCCATATCATAGTCATTAAAAAGATTAAACTGTACTTTTCCTTTTTGGTTGTATCCTTATCTGGTTTTGGAATCAGGATAATGGTAGCTTCCAGACATGACTTTGGGAGTACTCCATCTCTTTCAATTTCATTAAAGAGCTTGAAGAGTACTAGTGCTACATCTTCCCTGAAGTGGTTGCAGAATTCAGTAGTAAATCTGTCTGGGTCTGAGCTTTTCTTAGTTTTGGCAGGAAAAAACAATGTTTTTTACAATTACTATTACCACTTCAGTCTCACTGGATTAAACAAGGTTTTTACATCACCTTGGTTCAGTTTTGGAAACTGGTATTTACCTAGAGCTCTATCCATTTCTTCTGTATTCTCCAATGAACTGGCATTTGGAGAACAGTTGCTAAGAATCTTTTTTATTTTGGCAATTTCCACTAAGATTGTACCTTTTTCATATTTCATTACACTGATGAGGGTGTTTTCTCTCCTTTTTGGGGTTATTTGGATAATGGCTTGTCTCCTGTTTATTCTTGTTGAAGGGCCACTTCTTTAGTCATTATTTTTTTTTTTATCTTAAGTTCACTAACTTTTGCTCTGATTTTCATAATTTCCTTGCCTGTACTCACTTTGAATTTGTATTCTTGTTTTTCTAGGACTTTGAGGTATATGATTAGGTTATGTATTGTGACTCACTTTACTTTTGAGATGTGTATACTCACAGCTGTAAACTTCCCTTTTAGCACTGCTTTCACTAAGCTCAAAAGTTCTGGCATACTGTACTGGCATTATCATTTAGTTGTAGAAACTGTTGTATATCTTTCTTGATTTCAACTGTTTATTTAGAGGTAAACTCTGGTTTTCATATATTTGCATGATTCTGTGTTTTCTTCAGCTGCTGATTTATTGTTTCATTATATAAACATCTAATAATATCTATGGTATAATTCTGATTTCTTTATATTTCGTTAACCTTAAATTTATTGGCTAGCATGTAACCTGTTTTGGAGAAAAGTTCCATGTGCTGCTAAGAAGGGTGCTTATTCTAATGTTCTTGTTGAATGGAACAGTCCAGAGATATCATTAAATTCATTTGTTCAAAGGCTTTGTTCAATGCTGATATTTCTCTGTTGATTTTTCATTTACTTGGTCTATTTGTGTTAGTGGGGTACTGAGGTCCATGTTATAACTGCGTTTCTGTTTGTTCCTTTATGTCTAGCAGTACTTATTTTGTAAACCTGCGTAAGACATTATTTAGTGCATATATATATTAATAATTATTATCTTCCTTATAGATTATCCTCTTAACAATATACTCTTTTCCCGTAAGTGAAACCCAGCTGGAAAATAATCAGCCTTAAAAACTAGAGATGAAAGCTGGGTGTGGTGACGCATGCCTGTAATCCCAGCACTCAGGAGGCTGAGGCAGGAGGATTGTTGTGAGTTCAAGACCAGCCTGAGCTACCAAGTGAGCTTAAGGCCAGCCTGAACTGCATAGTGAGACCCTGTCTCAAAAAGACAAAAAAAACTAGAGATGAAAAATGCCAGCCCTTATCAGCCTATGCTTCCTTGCCTTACCCACAATCAATATTCTCTTGTTTGGTGGCTCTTCGGTAAGGGAGGTAAGTCGAGGATTTTCTAGCTAGGTGTTATATATATATATATATATATATATATATATATATATATATATATATAATATTTTTAAAATATATATAATATTTTAAATATATATATAATATTTTAAAATATATATATATAATATTTTTAAAATATGTATATTATATATTTAAATATATATTGTGGAACCAGGGATTGAACTCAGGCCCTTGTACTTGCTGGGGAAGCACTTATTCCACAGAGCCATCATCTCCCCAGCACTTCCAGCTACGTCTTATTTTCTGGGAAATATGATAAAGAATATAGTCACCTTCTTTGTCTCTTTTGATCAATTTTGGCTTGAAATCCATCTTGTCTCATTATATGATAGCTGTATCTGCTATACTGTTTTCTATCCTTTGATTTTTTTTAGTCTACATGTTTCTTTTTGGGTTAAGTGTTTCCTGCAAATAGCATACTATTGGATCTTGGTTTCTGATCCATTTTGCCACTCTATATCTTTTAATTGGGATAGTGAGACCATTTCATTGAGATTATTGATATATTGATTTATTCCTATGTTTTACTTTTCTCTAAGACAGAGAAAAGTAAAATACTGAGACAAAATACCCAACACCCAAAGTTAAAGGCTTATTTAGCTCACAGTTTGTGGATGTTTCAGTAGGTAATCAGCTGGCTCAAAGGCAACATGGCATGGCACAGGGGCAACTGTTAATGGTGGCAGAATATAGCAAAAGCTACAAGATATGGTGCTGGTGGGGCTCTTTTCCTTCCTTATATTGTAATCAGGCTTCCTATTCTAGGACAGGTGTGCATAGAAATGGTAATACATATACTACGCCATTTCTATGCACTCTTTTTTCTACAGGCAAATAGTGTTTACAAAATGAAGACTCTGGTCACCTGTTGAGTCATTTAGTTAAACTTCTAAATTTACCAAGGTGACCTTGGTAATGAAACAACCATTAAAACATTCCAAGGTTAGGCACTAGGGAGATGGCTTAGTGGAATAAGCACTTCCCTAGCAAGTGCAAGGGCCTGAGTTCAATCCCTGGTTCTGTAAGAAAAAAAAATCCAAGGTGCAAACAGCCACCCTCTGGCATGTCTTCTATACCCTAGGATGTAGAACTGTTGAGTCACTTGGTTAAGTTTCTAAACTTGTCAAGTTGACACAATGTATCAGTTATTATACCTGCCACTGGCTTACTTTATGATGCATGAGTCCCTGTCTTTTGCTTTTACTTAACTGCTTACCTTACCTAGTATGTAATACTATTCTCTTAGGATATCCTCAACAAATTTCTGGAGTGATACTTTGGGTGGTCACAAATTTCTTTAGGTGCTCTTTCTACTGAAAGTATTTTATTTCTCTATCATGTTTGAAAGATAGGTTCACTGGCTGTATCAACCTGCATTAGAACACTTCACTCCAGGCTTTCCTTTCTTCAAGATTTGTGAAGTCTGCTATAATTTTAATGAGTTTAACTTCATAAATGTTTTGTTGCTTTTTATTAACCACTTTAAAACTTCAGTTCTTGTGCTGGACTTTCAGAATTTTGACTAAGATGTGTTGTGGAGGGGGTCTTCCCTGGTCATACCTTGTTGGGCCTCTATGTATAACTTATCTGTATGTTAAACTATTTTCTCTTAGTCTGAAAATTTTCTACTATTGTTGCAATAAAAACTTTTAAAAAATTACATTTGTGCTGCCTTCAGATTTTTCATTAATTCCAATTAATCTCAGATTAGTCTTCTTTGCATCATCTTAGAGCTGTTGGGTCCATTTTTTGTTCGTTTCTTGTTTTTGTTTTTCAGATCTCTCTCATTAATTAGACATCAATGACAACCTTATTTCAAGTTCTTCATCCTCATTAGTTCTCTATCCTCATTCTATCTTCAAATTTGTCACTTGTTCTTCCCCTATTTCTAATAGATATTTTAATCTCCTGAATTCTATGTGGAGCCTTTTTATGGTTTTAGATCTTTTCATTGATAGTAATTAGTATTTTGCATCATTTTGTTTAACTTTGTTAGCTTTTAATCAATGTCTTCCATGGACTTGACAATAGTTTTGTTTACTTGGCCCAGTACCTATTTCCTTATATCTCCCTCCCATGCTCTTCTGGAAGCATAGCTGCTCCATGGCCCTGGGTATTAAAGGCCATTTAAACACTGAGGAAGTACCACTGTTGGTCACAGAAAGCACTGACAATCTGAAGTCTGAAGACTTTGCAAAGTCAACTTCTTTTATGTGGTCTGTGCAAGGATAGATATTGGACATGAGCTTTTTGAAAATGCTCCTTATAGAATCCATAATCCATTTTGCCATTTAATGTGACACACGTACAAAGTATGCCCTCCTTCTGATATTTTATTTTTCTTGGAATTTTAAGCTGAATGGACTTATGACTTTCTTGCCAGAACATTTTTTTTCCAGGAAGCATTCCTCACTGAATAATCTTTAGCTGCAGCAACTCACCATGAATCCCAAACTGTTTTAATAGAAGTAGTGCTGTTGCCTTAAAAAGTCAAGCAAGAGTGAACTTGGTCAGTGTTCATTTCTCAAAAAACTATTGTTTTTAAACTATTTTTAACAGGTGCTTCATAAATGAAGCCAGGCAAAGGAGACCTTCTAGATTATAGCCAATGCTGCAAAAGACACCACAGTCATGTTTCACAGATCCATCATACAGAAGGCCAGGCTGATAGTATTGTATAAGATTCTTCCTGTTTAGTTTATTTCAATTTGAGAACCATTCGTTTTTAGTCCATTAGCCTTATGAAGCTGGCTTCAAAATCTCAGGGGCCAGGACTGTAGTCTCTGGCCAGCACCTTCTGGATTTTGATCGGGTCTTCACTCAAAGGTGGATAGGACTGGATGTGTGTGTTGCCACAGAGGCACGGATAGTCTGAGTACAGTGACTTTAGACAGGAAGCAGGGTAATGACTCTGATGAAAGCAGTGGTGGCAGCATTGGCTGCCTCCCTCAGCCCTGCAGCCCCACATCCTGTAATGTATTCGCATGACTTGGAATAGGAAGACAGAGTGCTGTTGTTTTGAGACTTTGGCTGATTGTAGTGGAAAGTTTTGTTTGTTATATGGAGATTTTTTTAACTTAATGTCTATTTTCTTTCAGTGATGCCCCATAGTGGTGTAGCTATTGGCCTTTGCTTCTGTCTTAGAATCCAACTTGGGATCCATTTACTTGGGATGAGAGGATGCAGTGTATTTGGCCCAGTACTGAGTTCTCCAGAAATGGGCTACATTATTGTTTATGACCCCAAGGCTATCTAGATGTACTGACATATAGAGAAAGCCAATTAAATATAATAGCTGTCACCTTTTCTATAGTAACAAATCAACATCAATTATAGTATCAAACATAATCAATATTGACAAACCCTAAGCACAATGTACCATTTCTTTACCAAAGATAAGAATTATATCATTATAGTATGAATTCTAAGACAAGCCACATATTGATCTACTACTGACTTACAATATACATGTACTAAATGGCACAACCTTACCTCTAACAAAAACAGAACAGAACTCAATGGCAATAGTTAACTCGTTAACTAAACTTAATAAAGCTTAGTAGTAATACTAGTAAAATTCAGGGGGTGGGGAATTTTAGAATGAAAAAAAGCAAAATTTGAAAAATTTATCAAAGGGATATGAAAAAGAGAGAAAAGGAGTCCTTGAGGAGTGAAAGGAAATTAATTTTAGAGAGCAGTCACAGGGAAGAATAAATAAGAAGAAAAAAGACAGTAGAGAAAACATGGGAAATAAAGAACAAGAAGGACAATAAAAAAAGATGGAGAAAAGAAACTAAGAAACTGAGAAAAAAATCCAATTCTTGCAAAAGCCTAATAAAGGAAAGATAAAAATAACAGACAATAGAAAAATAAAAAAAAAAGCATGAATCAAAGAAAAGATTTCTGTTAGTGTTTTCTTTCTAAGATCTGCAGTCTTGGAATCCAGGTAGTTGTGATGTTTTCCCCCTAACTTTAAGACTGAAGGGGTTTTTGAGGTGCCCTCCCAGAGCCCCTTCTGTCCTTTTCTTTCAGACTATGGCAACCTTCCAAACCAAGTTGTGCTTGTTTATCCTTGTAGATGGGACATAAGATTGGAAGGATGCTGAGTCTCTCTTAAAGATCCAATTCAAGAGGCCAGCACCTTGCTGACTTACCACTGTTACCCTCCTATCATAGTTGGCTTTATAAAACCATGTGGCATGCCAAACAGGAGGCAGCTGATGCCATTAATGTGATCCTGTACATGCTTACTCTGTAGTCAATAATATACACTACATGTTTTATAGAAATGATCATTAGTCTCCATATAACTTATAGGGTAGGATTTCTTCATTTTATACATTTATAGATGAGGAGACTACTGTCAAGTCAGGTACCTAAGGTTATACAATTAAGTGGCAGAATTGAATTACAAACCCAAACCCCCAAGTTTTTAAGATAGAATGATATTTTCATTGGTAAAGAGAAAAGATCAAAGTGTTTGGTTCACTTAAGGATTATTATGGCAAATCCATTTCTTTTATGAATTGCTATATCCTCTGCTAAGACACTATTTTTGTGGTGCTGGGAATCAAACTCAGGGCATTCTGTTTGGAAGGCAAGTGCTCTACCAGCCACATCCCTAGCCCAATATTTTTTTTTTTTTTAACAGAATATACTGAGTTTTAATTTGAGGGTAGGCATTGAGCTAAATATTTAAAAATTGTATTGTTTAATATCCCAGTCAAGTCTGGAAAGTTGCTATTGTTTGTTATTGGGGTCTTGGTGTAGTACCAATCTCAAAAGGCTGAAATAAGAGACAGTAGCATGATTTGGGGGGCTCCAGGAAAGGCCAGAATTCTTTCTCTCTGGAGTAATGATTCTCTAGGAATAAAGACAAAGAACTAGAGGGTCTAATTTTGCATCATTAAAGATAATTTTTCTCATATTCACATCTAAATTTCTTTTTCTAATGGAAGAAATTAGATAGGGGCAGGAGAAAGATTTATTTTTTTTGCTACAGGTTAGAGTGTGCCCTTTATAGTGAAGAAAGTTTAATTATACTTTTTTTAAGAAATGACTTTACTTCTACTTTCAAACTTTTTCTGAAAGTTCCAGAGGCTTCTGTTAAAATCAAGATAGTTGGGTGTCATGGTGCACAGCTGTAATTCAAGCACCATGGCAGGCTGAGGCAGGAGGATTGTATGTTTAAGTTCAACCTAGGCAACTTAGCCATTTAGTGAGATTCTGCCTCAAATAAAAATAAAAGCTCAGTGGAAAGGACTTCATTCAGTTTCACATACAAAAAACACTTCCAATTCTTATTTTTTATAATCTATATGAAGGGCAAATAATTTTTTTTATGTTTTTAAAATAGGCATGGAAAGACGCAGGTGAAAGAAATGTACAAGCAAATATCCTCTCTCCATGGGTGTCTCCTTATGAATATAAACACATGTATATATGTATGTATATTTTACTTTTTTCTATTTTTTTTTTTTTTGGTGCAGGGTCTCACTATGTATGCAGTCTACATTCATAGTGATCTTCCTGCTTTTTGCCTCCCATGTGCTGGGATTACAGGCGCACGCCACCATGCCCGGATTGCATCGCCAGCTCAGCGCACCCGAAGGTGGGGCCGGCGCGGCTTGGGGAACCATGGATCGAACCCTAGTTCCTGCGCTTACCTAAGCAAGCGCTTAGTCCGCTGAGCTATACCGCCGGCCCTTGTATGTATATTTTAATTCACTAAAACATCTGTGTCACTCTGCTTCAATAAAGTTAACACTCCTAATACTACTGATATCTATTAGTGCTAGCAACTTTCCAACTAATAGAGTTCTGTGAGTTATGCGTGGAACGGGACAGCCTTGCTCTGAAAAAGTTTTCAACCTACGGTGATATATCCTTGTTACTCTGGAATCCATATAGACCTAATTAATTTACCAAATTAAATAAACTTTCATATATAATTATATTTTCTGTTTTTAATTCTAGGAAGTAAGACACTTAGTGATTAGAGGTTAGTGACATTAAATGGAATTAAATTACTTATTATAACATATACATTACCATCTTCCTAAGCATAGTTTACTCTTACCTTGATCTTTTGGTGATAAAGAATTGTGCATTACGATGTGTTTGGAAACAGCAACTTGAACAGTAACTTCCCTAAAAATAACCAAGCACAAATACTAATTAGGAAACAACTGTGATGTCATATACATAGTAAAATGTAAATTACAAGGAGTTTTCAAAAGTCTTTATATAATTACAGCGCAAGAATAATAAGAAATAGATTGGGCTAGTAAGAACTGTTTTTACTTCTAAGTTTTCTGAAGTTAGAGTTTTACTGAATGCACTAAAGGTCACAGAGATGCAATGGCATGTTGAGTTAGGGTCCTATCTTAAGCGTCATGAGCAAAGTTAATATTCTATGTATGTGCCCTGCCTGGTAATTATGATTCATACATCCTGTTTCAGAAGGAATATCTAAAATGCTTAATAATATAGGTCAAGGTACTATATTTGCTATATATTCATTTGAAGAAATGTAATTCAGTCATTAGAAGAGAGCTGTGAAGACAATAGTAACAAATGGAACGCTGATACTGCAATGCATTGGATAATTATACTATGCACACTGACATTACAATTGCATGAGAAACAAAGACACAGAAAAATACATGGGCAAAGTAAGTAAAAATGTATATTAACATTGTGTTTTGTGATACAATTAAAGGTATTTTTCTCCCACTTTAGCTATTTTTGAAATGGTCTGTAAAGTAGGTTCCACGTAAGTGACAAACAGCCATTCCTGTGTCTACTACGGATTGGTTCTTGGGCTCTCCTGGAGAACGAAAATTTAAGGATGCACAAGTCTCTTACAGAAAATGTAGTCATATTTACATATAACTTATGGACATCCTTTTCTAATTTCATATCATCTCTAGAGTAGTAAAAGTTCTAATACAGTGAAGGTTCTATCTAAATAGCTGTTACACTGCCTTGGTTAGGGAATAATGACAATAAAACTATATGATCAATACAGTTACACATTTTTAAAAAAATATTCTTTAATCCATACTTGGTAGAGTTTAAGAATGTAGAACTTGTTGAATACAAAAGGCTGACCACATGTCAAAATAAAAATAATACATGTGTCTTAGTCACTTTTATCTCATTGCTGAGACAAAATACAAATTCCCAAATTAAAGGAAGGAAAGGTTCATTTAGCTCAGTTTGTGTAGGTTTCAGTTCATAATCTACAGCCTTCAAAGCAGGGTGGCACATGTAAAGGGTCAACAGTCTACAGTGGCAAAAGACAAAAATGCCACAAGAGAACGAAGTGGGGAGCAAGCCTCTCTTCCTCCTGTACATTGTATATAGGCTACCTGCCCTAAGGCAGGTATAGCATTCATAGCTCCAACATCAGTACTAGACAATGAACCAATCACAAACTCTAGATTCAGTCACCTCCACAAAGCTTGCCCTTTACATCTGCATGAAGTGTTGGGGAGGGGGTGGGGGGATTCATACAAAAACCATAATAAGCAAAATCTTTGAAAAAATACAAGCTTTCAAATACAGAATGTTTATAAAAAGATATGAACAACAGAAAACATTAAAGACTGATTAATTTTTCCATTTAGAATTTTAAATAATTTTTACATCAGAAAACTGGGAAAAATTTAAAGTCATGACTTCTGCTAGCCGAGATAGAGTAATAAAGACCAGATTTACCTTCTGCCTATAACAAGAAAAGTAAAGATGAAATACTTGAAACAATATTTTCACAATAATGATCATTCGTGAAAGGAAACAACTGCAATGAGTCTTCTAATTAGGAAGAAGGGAGGGAGGAAGCACCCTAGGTGCAGATTCCAGGAATATTGAAGGAAACAGAGCTGCAAAGAGAGTGGGTCTTATGTATTTTTTCTTCTAATAATACTCATCATAGGCAAGTGAGGAAACTCCTTATGACTAAGGAAAGAGCCAGAATGCTCAACACTCAAGAAAGGATAGCAGTCTTGGCTGTTCCACTACACAGATGGAAAAGAACTTTGACTCATACTTTACAAAATTGAAAATATAGAACCTAATGGCCAGCCAAATAGCTCAGTGGATTAAAGTGCTTGCCAGCAGGTGCAGGGGCTGGGTGTTCAATCCAGGGCCTGCAGTGCCAGTCCTGCTCCCAGGGGCACAATGAGAGGGCAATTGAGACTGGGCGTGGTGGTGCTAATCCTGGTTCTTGGAAGGCTGTAAACAGGTGGATCTCTAGGAGTCTGATCTAGTAGTGAGACCCTGAACACCCTGTAGACCCTTCCCTAAAAAATACAGAAAAAAAGAAAATGTAGTATCTAAAACTATAAAACTAAAAGCATTGTGGTCTTTATTTAGGCAAAACTTAGCTTAGATATGGCATCCTAAGCATAATATAAAAACACACTAATAAATTATACTTCACCAAAATTAGTAACTTCTGCCCTTAGTTAAGAGAGTGAAAAAGGCAGGTCACAAGATAGAGGAAATATTTACAAATAATAAACTATATATATGTATGTTTATACGTGTGTGTGTGTGTGTGTGTGTGTGTATATATATATGCAAATCTGGACATGAAAGATGCTTATTATCCCTAGATACTAAGGAAATGCAAATTAACACAATAGAATAATACCACATACCTATCAGAATGGTTGAAAGTAAACAATGAATGATTACAGCAGTGACAAGCAAGTAGAAGAAACATAAGTTTTATGTTTTTTGTGATAATTCAAAACAGCAATTACTTTAAAAACCTGTATGGGATTTTTTTTTAAAAGCTAAAGGTACTCTCAGATCCTTTTCTTGGGACTCAAGAAAAAGAAAGTATACATCTATACAAAAACTGGTACAAAGAATGCCCACAAACTATTGATTTGTAGTACCCTCAAACCAGAAACAACCCAAATTTCAATGGCAGGTAGATTATAAGAACATACAAAGGAACACTACTCAGAAATGTGACTGAAAACACCACTACTCCATATTATAACTGGAATAAGCTTCCAAAACATGTGAGACCACTCCTCACAAATATATACCATGTGATTTTACCTATATAAAATTTTAGAAAATGAAAATTAGAAGAGCAGACAAGTGATTGACATTTTCTATGATACAGAGAACAGAGGGAGTTTGGAGGGAAAAACCAAGTGGGCATGAAGAACCTCTGTCTATCCACTGGGGTGAAAGATATATTCATTACTTTGATTGTGGATAGATTTCAAGAGTGTACACATATTCCAAAATTTATGACATTTTACTTTAAATATATGAAATTTATTGCGTACTAGTTACATCTTAATAGCAGCTAAAAATTTAAAAAGTAAATGGTAAAAATTGAAAACTTAAAAGAGGCATCAATTTGATCCCCAGTTTCGTGTGCCACACTGCCCTGCCCCTAAGGCGTACTGAGCCAGACACCTAGTCCAGGTATGGTGGTGCATGCCTGTAATCCCAATGCTGGGAGCCTGAAAACAGGAAGATCACTATAAGTCTGAGCTGTGTAGTGAGACCCTGTACCAAATACATAAATGAAAAAACTAAAACAGGCATCAATTTATTCATTTAACAAATTGTATTTAAGGTTCCATGACACTCTGGAAATGATATATTAGACTTGTATTTTTACACCCACAGCTAGTAGAGAATAAATTACTATTAGTGAGAAAACATTCCACTACAAAAAGTAGTAAAAACTCGGCCAGAAAGATACCTCAGCAGACTAAGCACCTACAACACAAGCACAGGGATCAGGGTTCAATCCACATGTTGTGCCAGCCCTGTCCTGGGGTGAGCTAAGTTTGCCACCGAAACTGGGCATAGTGACTTATGCCTGTAATCCCAGTGCTAGGGAGGCTGCAAACAGGAGGATCACTACAAGTCAGAGCCGAGCTGTGTAGTGAGACCCTGTACCAAATACATTTTTAAAAAAGTAGTAAAAACTGAAAAATTTAGACATTAAAATAGTAATCATTGGAAGGAATGTTAAGTTGCACTAATGATCAAAGGAAATATAAATTTCTAAAAATTACCTTTATCTACAAAATGACAAAAAATTTTCATTAAAATATGAATCGGTGGGAAAGTCTGAGGAGCAGGCCACACATAATTATGCATGTAGTGTATTTGTACAGACTCTTTCAGTTGGGACAGATAGTTTAGCACATTGCATCCTGAGCCTGAAAGTTTTGTAACCTTTGTGGTCCAAACCTTCTTTCCACTTGTAGGACTTATCTCTGAAAACTGTCATGACAATCTAAAAAAACTATGCATTATCATCATCCCTGTTATGGTTAAAAGAACTTCTGGCATACTATCTTTTAAAACATGGTAAAATTTCTAAGTAAATTAGGGTATATTGTTATAATGAAACTAGTTTAAAATTATGTCTTACAAATTTAAAAATACAAAAGTTTTATATGTTTCTGTATGAAAGCATTTGTTGTAGAGGTATGTTTTTGTATTTTATTGAATTATTATTTAGTTTTAGTTTTTAAAATTTTTTATTCATTTAAATGAGAAAAAAGATAAAATAGCAATGGAAGTTTCAAAACAGATTAGTAGGACAGTTACAATAATTAATACATTGCATATTGCTAAGTTTTTGTATTTTCATGAGAAAAATTATCAAATATTAAAAGTGACTCTGAGTGGGCATATTTTATTGTTATTTAATTTTTTTTTACAAGTTGACCAATAAAAATATCATCGAGAAATATTATGAACATGCTATATAAAATAAAGGCTCCTTAAAATGTCTCTTTTACAACATGTATAGGATATTTACAAGGTATTTTTATACATAAATTTTATGAATCATTATACAAGAGTATATGATAGAACTGTATGAAGTTATATAGCTAAATATGACTAAATCATATGGTCAATACAAATGTACAGCACAAAATAATACAATGTACCTAATTATAATTGACAAGATTATTCCTCTTCCTTGGGTAGCAACTTGAAATAATATTCTACTATTCATTTATAAAAAATACAAAAAATATATTTAGATTTGCAAATCAGTTTTTGGATAAATTCAATGTTTTTTTGTATTGATTCTGATTTTCAGGTTTTTAACTCATGTTAGTAGCTCTAACCAGATTAGCCTTCTATGCCCAAAGTGAAGTCACTTACAGTAATAGTTTAGCGACTTTGGTAATGTTATGAAACTCTCTTTTTTATTTTATTTTTATTTTATTTTATTGAACTACAAATGTCAGTCAGACCTTAACAATACAGATTCGATAACTTAATACATTGCAAACTGTTTTCATAATGTTTTGGTATTGTACAAGGTGCATACATGATATTATATTTACAGGTATTATTTTAGCAGATATCTATTATCAGTGAATTAAGAGTGTAGCTGCTTACTTATCTTATTTTTTATACCTGAATTATATCAAAAATTCAATAATTATTTTCCTAGTGGATGATCATCGTACTAGAAGCCGACATAATATCCTGTCCAACCACCATTAGTGCAGATCTTGCCTCTCATAGAATTATGTAGAAGCACAGCATTATCTATCCCAACTGTACTGTCTATACACACACATCATGATTTTTTCTTTCTACACCCCATCCTTTGTCTACACCTGTCAAAGGTGGGCACTCCATTGTCATTCAACTAACTTAGGAGCTTGAACTCGACACCACAATCCAACACAGTCCAGCATTCTACAACGATAGTGAGTTATTCAAAAAAGTTGTCGACCATAACCATTTACAGCTCAGCTTAATATTATGGCCCCACGATGTATACTTCATTTTTATACTTTTCTGCTGGATGGTTAAGACATAGATAGAGCAAGATTTATATATCAACACATGAACTTTATATTTCCTATGTGGTCAGTGAAGTCCTCTCAGGGTTTATCTTGTAGTCCTGTACATTATTCTGTAGTTCCTTTGTCTGTGTCATCCATGTGGATGAGTCACGGCCAATGCTTGACCAGTTTGCTCTCTGTGAGAGCTTGAGAGAAAGTTTTCTCTTCATGTGACTCTCCCCAGGCACAC